>JAULKP010025264.1:0-10965 GCA_032356005.1 Ulothrix subflaccida
GTACCGCCTCCACCATGAGGTCTAGTCAGAGTGCGCCAGTTCTTGAAGGTGCTGCTTGTATACTCCTCGTGCGCACAGACTGAACCGTCCCAGTAGATCAGGTGTATCTTGGCTATATCCAATTGCCTAGCCAGACCCTCCACTTCAGACATGCACACCTCGAAGGAGTCATCGAAGAACATCGAGCCAGATACATCAGGCGCAACCACTAGCTCCTTGACACAGTTGCCGCGCAATACAGGTAGCACGATCCTTGAGGTGACCCACGCCCTGCGGTCTATGCGAGCGAAGCTAGCCTTGATGGGTTTAGTACACGCTGCTCGAATGAAGTGCTTCATCTGCTCAACCCAATCTACTTGCGGTGCAAGCAACGAACCTAGATCGAACGCTCCACCGCTCGTACCCTTACCTGCTTTCTTTGCAGCCATGAGACCTTGGCGTATCGCACTACCGACATCAGCTTTGAGTTCCTCCTTCTCCTCGGCTGTCATATCCTTAGCGCCTTCCCAATCGTGGTCATCTAAGCTGCTACCTTCACCACCTTCACCACCTTCACCACCTTCGCCGTCACCCTCGTCATCATCCTGCGACTTCTCGGCGTACAAGATTTCAAATATCTTCTTGATCGGCATGTCAGTGAACCGTGTGTCATAGCAACCTATGGGCTTGCCCTCCTCATCACGAGGCATAGCTACAATCTCCTCGTTGGGGTCTGCTGCTACTATGTTGAGGTTTATCCACTGATCCATCGCCTCGTTCGCAGTCTTGGCACATAGCTTGTTCAGCTTCTCGTATATCTCAAGATGCCTACCTGCCTTGTGGTAGTTCTCATGCAAGTTAATAAACCCTGCACCCTTGTCACCCCACTGGAAGATGAAGTCAGGGTTGTACTTCTCGTCTCTACCGTTAGTGCACGCTGTGGGTACATCTCGTGTGAACTCCCTCGTGCCTGTCATCATGATCGGACCAAGCTCAACAAACTTGTCACTCCTCATGATCTCGATGCGTTTCCGCTTGAAGGCTCGTGCCTTCTGGTCATCAGTCATATCCATGTCGTTCTCCTGTTACAGTAAGTCTTGGTTGCGGTCAGCCCACTCGGCGAACGCTCGTGAGGTAAAGGCAAGCCTACGCTTGGCATCGGTAGAGTTCGGACCCGCCAGACTCACACCAAATATCACTTGGAACTCCTCAGTGTCATACCCTGCGTCCGTTCTGCTTATGTAGGTCATGAACGAGTCGAGGTCTTCCTTGTCTTTGATGTGCTCCACTGCACTGAACGTCAGTACCGCACACGCACCCACATTCGGAGGTAATGGCGCTGTCCTAGGGTGAGCTTTGATCTCACTCCAAGGGGTCATGCTCTCGTGGTGCTTGATGAAGTGCATCAGTGAGTCAGTCGCAGCCGCACCGATTGTGCCTACCAGTGCCACGCGTAACGCATTGCGACTAAACAAGTGGCGAACCTTCACCAAGTTACTAGCCAGTTCCAAAGTTCTTGGCGTTACCACAGAACCTTGTCCCACAACAGACGGATTAAAAATGTACGGGTTTTTCTGCTGTCCTGCATCCAAGTAAGAAGCGAGGCAGTCAGGTGTGCGATTCACCCAAGCCATAACAATAGGCTCGATGTCATTAGCTGCTGCCCATATCAACCACTCCTCGTGGTCAGGCTTGGCTATCTCTATTTCCGTAATGCGCATCTTGCTGTGTGCTTTGAGGCTGTCACCTACACCATCAGATTCGAGGTTGCCTGTCATAAACACGATGCTACCTTCAGGCAGTGGTGTGTCACCGAGGCGTGGGTCTTTCACTTCGAGTAGCGGGTGCAGTGTGTTCTGCGCCTCGTCCGAACCCTTAGTGAACTCGTCAAGGCAGATGATGACCGGCTTGCCACTCTGTAGTCCGAACCTTGCGTTGGGATAATACTTCAGTGTCTCGGTCTCTGTGTCGGGTATCGGGATAGCGCCGTCACCAATGCCCATGTTGGGTACATCAATGATCGCGTAGGGGTAACCCGTGATGCGTGATAGTTCCGCCACGATGCTAGTCTTGCCTACACCTGGCTCTCCTACCAGACGGAATTTATTCTTGTATGCCGCTGCCATCAGGGCAGGTGTTTCTGTTAGTGTTACTGTGCAACGATCTTGAAGGTTAGTTGTATTCATAATGTTTATCTCTTAGTTAGTTAGTTAGTTAATTGAGTTTAGTCAAAACTAAACTGCTATCTTACATACTTCTCATTCGAGTCAGCCTTCACCTCGCCCAATGGCAGGGTAACTTCTGTGAACACCGCATCGCTGTACCCATACTTGAGTAACTCATCTATTACCTTGAGTATGCGGTCCGGTCTGTGCGAGTAGGTAAAGGAAGGCCACCTGCTGTTGGTCTGCATACTTACCATTGCACACGCATCCAGAGCGTCAGCCCAATCCTCAATGTTGTCTTCACGCATGATGTTGCACAGCGTGTCCACACACCCAGAGCTAGGGAAGGTATTCAAATCCACATCAAGCCGCCATCGGTACCGTTTAAGCCTGCGTTGGTACTCTTCTTGCTCAAGTATGCCGCCCATTGGGTACGCTACCTTTATCATTGGTTTCGCATACCGCAAGAAGGGTGCATTGAGTTTGCGCACCTCGTTCATCGCTCGGCGGTTTACCCTGTGTACGACACACGGCTCAGGGTCTATGGGTAGACGGTCAACCCTAAGGTGTACCCTGTCTCGCCACAAGAAGGCTTTGCGTGTGCTATGGTAGTACAAGACATTCCCCTCGCTGTCCTTGGGTGCGGTCCACACATCTATGCAGTCTCGGTGTATGATCGCGTTGATGAACATCCTTGTGCTTACGGTATTCCATCCACCAGTAGCGAGGGTCACCGAGTTGTCCTCATAAAAGATCACGCAGTCTGTGCGGTATAGCTGACACATTATCGCCATGCCTTGATTACCTAGGGGACTCATGATGTTGCGCTCCCTACGTATCGTCATGTGCGTTGCGCGTCTGCTTGAGGTTAGCGGTTTCTTACCCGCATTCACTCCGCTACCCTGTATGGGTGTGACTGTGTTCTCATGTTGTGAGGCATCAGCAAAGTCTCGAAACGCCGGTATGTGGTGCGTGTCTATATGGAAGCCCATGACCTACCTCCGTTCTGGTTGCGGTTCGCAGTAGCCGTCTTGATCTCACTGAGTGTGCGTTCCGATTGTTCTATGTTCTTCACCGCTTGCGCTACGTTCCTGCGGCGAGACAACAGACGGTCATCTACTATGCGCCCTTGGGCTTCTAGCTGTGCGTCCATGTAGTTCAGCATCTCGCGTAATTCCAACAGTGTATATTCCATCGTCTTGCTCCTTACGGTTAGTGAGTTTAGTTTTGACTAAACTGCTTGGGTTGGTTACATCTTCTAAGTAGGCGTGTAACCGTTGCCTTGCTCTTGGGGTCATCTGGTTGTACAGCACAGCAACAGACTTCAGGTTGCCGTCCCAACTACTCCACTGTTTCTTCATTAGTCTTGCTCCTCGGTTAAATACTTAAGTACACGCTGCGTTCTATGTTGAGGATATGGTCATAGTTCCCACTGCAATCTTTCACAATGTCTTCATAGTCCTCGCCTATCCGTACAAACTCGTAGTGAAAGAGCGGCTCATCATCTGGGTCTGCCTCATCTCTGAACAGGGTGCCCCACTCGGAGAAGGCGCGGGTGTACACATCAACCTCCTCGTACCCCTCGTACCACTTGATGCTATCAAGCTCTAACATTAGGTAACGAAAGTCCTTTGTGCAGTTGTTGTCTTCATGCACCTCGAACTGGTCGGGGAATGTCTCGTCTGCATACAGCTTGAGCAGGGCGAAGTCTTCCTTGCGTTTCGGGTACATCACGATTGTCACATCACTTCTATACCCCATCAGTCTTGCTCCTCTGTATGCGTCACTAAATACTCACGATGCACACATTTCTGATTGAACTTCTTGGGGTATTCTGTCCCGCCGTAGTCGTCAACGGCATCCATCGCTATTTGCTCAGCAGCTTTTTTGCTTTCCGCTTCAACGGTCAGTACCACTCCCTCTTCAAAGTGAATTCCAATCCGGTAAGTTTTCATAACAATTACCCCTTAGAACAGAAACGTGAGTAAAGTGAGACAATAAATACCCACAACGAAACCGACAGTGCCTAGTACCCGCATTGCCCACACCCAAGCAGGTGCCTTGGCTTCCTCGTCCTGCCACCGATACATCTCGTGCGGGTCATGCAGGTTCAGGTCTTTGGGTGAATAGATGCTGTCCGTTCTCCACTTGGTCATGCGGTCTGTGTTTTCTTTCTTCATCGCTGTTCTCCTTGTAGCTTCTGGTCTATGAGGTTCTTACACGTTGCAATAGTCATGGCGACTATGAGGTCTGCGTTACCTCCACCATGCAGCGATGCTTCTACAAACTCGCGCAGGCGATTCATGTTGTCGTACCCTGCAATCATTGAGCCGTTGCCTAAGCCCCCTGCGATCAGGTCAATCTGGTTTGCTTCTTTCATGTCGTTCTCCTTGGGTTAGCTTGCTTAAGTGCTTCGAGGTTGGTAATCAACTGGTAGTTACCTTTGGTGTACTCCTGTGCGACACACCACCCTAGTCTTACTTGCTTTGCTACTGAATCCCCACACGATAAGCAGGTTGTGTACCCTAGCTCAGCGCGTGCGGCGGGGAAGGTTGCGTGGCATTGTTTGCAGGTGTGTGTCATACAGCAGCTCCTTGGTAATGTTATGAAACGAGTTTAGTCAAAACTAAACTGCCTTGCGGGATACTCAAAAAAATTCCCACTTGACAAGAACAAGTATAACATACTTACTAGACAATGTCAAGTGGTTGTTACAAAATAAATAAAATAATTTTAGAGTGTTAGGCAAGAATGTTATATTCGTATTGTTACAGAAGTTATGCTTTGTTACGCTTTTAGGGGGTTTTGTTACAATAGATGTAACAATGTAAACCCGCATGGTTATTGGGCTGTGTGACGTTTTTACCCCTATTGTTATAATGTTATGAAAAATAATATATATATATAGCCCCCTGCGATTTTTGTAACGGTGCAGAGAGGTTTGTTTTGTTACGGGGTAAGAGAGAATCTTTCCCCCCCACATATCTTTTTTAACGTAACATTGTAACAATAGGAGGAACTCTACTATTATCATGGGCTTACGTTACTTAGTTAATGGTACATATTAGTTTTAAACTTAGAAAAACGTAACATTGCAGTTTAGTTCAAACTAAACTCCTTGAGCTACTATCATTACACGCAGTGGTAACCAAACTACTAGCTACCAAAACTACTATCATGACTCTGGCATGATGAGGTGGAGCGGAGCAGGGCGGGGTGGGTTGTGGTAGAACGGACAGGGAGAGAGGGCGGGGCAGGCAGTTTAGTTTTGACTAAACTCGAGACGAAAAAAAGCCGCCCGAAGGCGGCTTGGTCTAGCGAAGGTAAGGGTAAGTCATTATCCACTCGCCCCAACCTAATATCTGATCGCCTCGTTTAGCGGCGTTTAAAACATACTGGCACCAATGCTGGTGCATTCTGCGTTGGTATGACATATCGATCACCCCGTAGGCAATAGGCAGACGGCTTCGCCGCTTGCGCAAAAAGTCCAGTAGTCATCGAGTTCATTCAATAGCGCTTGATCTGACTCAGAGAGTAAGTGCCAGTAATTAGCGAGCGCCTCAAAACCTCGTTCGGGAGTTTCTTGGAATTCTTCACTTTGCTGCGGGACGATGTCATTCCACAGTGTGGAATACAGTTCATCAGTAACGCCTTCCATACACTCGGCGACCTCATCAGCGCGCCAGTAATTATAGATGTCATTTGGCTTAATCATAATAAATACTCCAAAGGATGCCGCCCCGTAGGGCGGCGGGTGGGTTATACGAGATACTCGAGTATCTCAGTGATTGTCATTGCATTGATGTCGCCATCCAGAACCTTGGCAGCCTTGATCTCATCGCGCACCGCGACCAGTTTCTCGACAAGCTTGGCGTTCTTGTCGCCCTCTTTCGATTCCGCTATTTCTTCGGCGAGAGACTTTGCATCGGAAGCGTAATCCTTGGCAATCTTATCAAACGATTCGGCTTCGCGTTTAAGATCGCCCGCCAAATCCTTGTTTCCCGATGCGCTTGCTATGGTCGATTCGGCGCGCTTGATTTTCGCCTCATTGCGCGCATTTTTCGCCCCGACTTGAAGCGTGTCGCGTTCGTCTTTTAATGACTCGCGCATGAGTTCGGCTTCGGTTTTTTCTTTTGGCTCAGCGGGTTTGGTCGGCTTGATTGTCTCGAGTCCAAAGTAGGCGATCTGATAGGTTTGGTATAGCGTTGGACGGTGAGCGTTTAGCGCCGCACGTATCGCCGCCAGTGATAGCGCCTTGTCTAGTGATAACCCGATTCGATCAGCGTCTTTTTGTTTGGTTTCGAGTGAAGCGCTAGCTCGAAATGCGTTGCCGTTAATGCCGCCTTGTTTCATCGGTAGCAGCGGTAGCTCGCCGAATTCAGCGACTAGGGTTTCCATCTGTACCGCTAGCGAAGCGTCAGCCTTATCAGCAGTTTCGATCATGGTTTTGATTGTTGTTACAGTGTTGAATTTTGCCATAAGCAATAGGGAGTTTAGTTATTAGCTAAACTCGATTCTCGTTTTAAGTTATGCGGAAGTCCCGCACCTCCATTATACCATAGAAACTAGACATTGTCAAGTTTACCATATTCCAACGGGATTCGCCCCGCCCGCTTTGTCCCCCGCTCCTCCGCCCCGCTCCCCCACCCCTCGGGGGTACACCCACTTGGCTCGACGAGGTGTACGACTGGCCCATACATAATAACCCGCACAAACGATACTTCGCCCCAAGAACACCCCACCCCCTTCTTTAATTAAATCAATGACTTACGACCCCCACCCCCCTATATTTGGAAAGGCCCCCCATAGGAGTCCCAAAAATATAACAATACCCCCTATATTTTTTCTAGCACCCGAGTGGCTTGCACTTTGTTATAAAAGCTAATACACTCCGCGAATCCAGTACTTTCAGGTACTTGCAAATAATGCCGAATGTAAAAATTGATCCTACCAAGGACAAACCTATCCCTTATGATTTGGGGAGGGAAAAACCTGCGACCACGCTTGAGAAGATGGCTGTTGCCGGAAATACCGTGGAATTACAGGAGGCCCTAGGCGCTGTCCTAGACCTGCCCAAAGCGGACCTTGAGAAAGAAAAGAATCTCATAGAGGACGCTGTCAAAAAGAAGAAGACCCAGAATTTATCTCAGCCCAACACTGCCTTTGCTGCGGCGGCTTTTTTGCGTACCTATGGTCAACAACTTGCTATGGATGCGGCTCAGGCGCGTGCCGCTATTACGAACAAGCTTATGGAGATTGCTAACTGTGGGGATGCTCGGTATGAGCTTAAGGCCCTTGAGTTGCTTGGCAAACACAGTGACATTGGTATCTTTACAGAACGCAGTGAAATTACGATAAACTATAAAGACCCCGCTGATCTCGAGAAAGAGATCAAGGATCGGGTTAAGCGATTACTGAATGCGAGTCTAGTAGAGACTGTCCCGTTAGATCAGTCTCTTGATGAGGAGTTGGGTGTGTTTGAGGCAGAGCCTAGTATGGCTGAAGAGTTAGAAGACTTGCTTAACGAAGATGAGGAGCTAGAAGACGTAGCGGAGAAGAGCACCAATTATCTTGGGGATGAACTTGACCAACCCGCTTGATAACATATCCCTTAAGGATATACCGACTATACTACCCTTGCTGTCTATACCTGAGCAGGAGCAACTTTTAGCGCAACTTTCGCATTTAGAGAAACTTAAGCACAAGAGTTTAGTACAGGATAAGTTCATTGAATTCGTTAAGTACGTATGGCCGACGTTTATCAGTGGTAGGCACCATGCGATTATGGCTGAGGCGTTTGAGCGTGTCGCTCGTGGGGATTGTAAGCGCCTCATTATTAATATGCCTCCTCGCCACACTAAGTCTGAGTTTGCTAGTTATTTATTGCCTGCGTGGTTTTTGGGGAAGTTTCCCCATAAGAAGATTATTCAGACGTCGCACACAGCAGAATTAGCGGTAGGTTTTGGTCGTAAAGTACGTAACTTGGTGGATCAAGAGAACTACCACGAGGTTTTTCCAGATTTAGCCCTGCAAAGTGACTCGAAGGCAGCCGGACGCTGGAACACTAACAAGGGCGGTGACTACTTCGCCATCGGTATTGGTGGTGCTGTAACTGGTAAAGGTGCGGATTTGCTCATTATTGACGACCCGCACTCGGAACAAGAGGCCGCTATGGCCGACAGCAACCCCGAGATATACGACAAGACCTACGAGTGGTACACATCTGGCCCTCGTCAGCGGCTACAACCGGGTGGTGCTATCGTAGTTGTTATGACGCGGTGGTCTTTGCGTGATTTGACCGCTCAAGTATTGAAGTCATCCGCTCAAAGGGGCGGAGAAGAGTGGGAAGTTATTGAATTTCCTGCGATTATGCCGAGTGGCAACCCGCTTTGGCCTGAATTTTGGCCCTCGACTGAATTAGCGGCGCTAAAAGAGGAACTGCCCAACTCTAAATGGATGGCGCAGTATCAACAACAGCCCACATCTGAAGCTTCGGCTATAATTAAGCGAGAATGGTGGAATACGTGGGAAAAAGACGACCCGCCCGACTGTGAATTTATCCTCCAGTCGTGGGATACAGCGTTTGAAGCCAACAATAGGGCTGACTACTCGGCATGTACTACGTGGGGAGTGTTCTTTAACGAGGAAAAGAACGCGTATAACTTAATAGTGCTAAATGCGTATAAGGGCAGGTTAGAATTTCCAGATTTGAAGCGCGTAGTTATGGAGCAGTACGACGAGTTTGCGCCCGACTCGTTGATTGTGGAGAAAAAAGCCTCGGGAGCGCCGCTTATTTACGAGCTGCGTGCTATGGGCGTCCCAGTGCAGGATTATACCCCTGTGCGAGGTACAGCTAACAACCCGAACAACAAGATGGCCCGACTAAATTCGATCTCTGACATATTTGCTTCCGATATAGTGTGGGCACCAGAGACCCGCTGGGCTGAAGAAGTGATTGACGAGGTTGCGAGCTTCCCTGCGGGAGAGCATGATGACTATGTAGATGCTACCATTATGGCGCTATTGCGGTTTAGACAAGGCGGATTCTTAAGACTGCCTAGTGATGAGGCAGAAGAAGACCCGTCCTATAGAAACCGTAGAGCTGGGTACTATTAAAGGATAAGACGATGGCAATTGAGAAAAGTTTGTACGAAATGCCTGAAGGCATGGAAGAAATGGGTGAAGCCGAAGCCGTAATAACAATAGATGCTATGTCTGACGAGGGTGTCGAGGTAGTGCTGGAAGACGGCAGCGTGGAGATTACCTTTGGCGAAGAGGACGAAGATATAAACTCGGCTCCTTTCGATGCTAACCTTGCTGAGTATTTAGACGATGGACAGTTAACCGAGATAGCTGGAGATTTAGTAGACGCTATAGACTCGGACACTGCCGCTCGACGTGATTGGGCAGACAGCTATGTTGCAGGTCTTGATGTCCTCGGGATGAAATACGAAGAGCGTACCGAGCCTTGGGAAAACGCCTGTGGCGTATACAGCAACATTTTGGCGGAGTCTGCTATCCGGTTCCAAGCTGAGGCTATGAGCGAGACGTTTCCTGCTGCTGGCCCTGTTAAGACTAAGATTCTTGGCGAAGTTACTCGGGATAAAGAAGACGCAGCCCTCCGTGTTAAGACGGACATGAACTATGAATTGACTGAGGTTATGGTAGAATACCGCCCCGAACATGAGCGGCTACTGTACTCACTCGGTTTAGCTGGTTCAGCGTTCAAAAAGGTGTACTTTGACCCCAATTTGGGCCGTCAGATCGCCTTATATATCCCTGCGGAAGACGTGATTGTGCCTTACGGTGCCTCTAATATTGAGTCCGCAGAGCGCGTTACGCACGTCATGCGCAAGACAAAGAACGAAGTTATAAAGCTTCAGGCTGCCGGGTTCTATCGAGAAGGAGAGCTGGGTGATCCAGTATCTTTCTTTACGGACATAGAAGAGGCAAAAGCAGAGCAATCTGGGGTTTCTTTAACTTCTGACGACCGTTACACCATACTTGAGGTCCATGCTGACCTGATTATTGACGGTGTAGATAGTGAGGGAGAAGACGACGACCTACAGATCGCAAAGCCTTATGTGGTAACGCTTGAGAAGGGTACCGGCGAAGTTCTGGCTATACGCCGTAACTGGAACCCTAACGACCCCTTGACACTAAAACGTCAACATTTCGTACATTATGCTTATGTACCCGGATTTGGATTTTATGGACTCGGCCTCATTCACATCATTGGTGGCTACGCTCGCGCTGGCACTAGCATTATCCGTCAGCTCGTGGACGCTGGAACCCTATCTAATCTCCCCGGTGGTCTCAAGTCTCGCGGACTACGAGTTAAGGGCGACGACACACCGATTGGTCCCGGTGAATTCCGTGATGTAGATGTACCCTCTGGCAGCATCCGCGACAACATTATGCCGCTGCCTTACAAAGAACCCAGCCAAACCCTTCTTGCATTATTGCAGCAGATCACAGAAGAAGGCCGACGTTTGGGCGCAATCTCTGACATGAACATATCCGACATGAGTGCTAATGCTCCTGTTGGAACTACCCTCGCTCTATTAGAGCGTACTCTTAAGCCAATGGCTGCGGTGCAATCCCGTGTCCATTTCTCGATGAAGCAGGAATTTAAACTCCTGAGAAAAATCATCGCTGAGTATGCCCCAGAAGAGTATATGTATGTGCCTGACCGTGGCGAGCCTCGTGCTAGACAAGCCGACTACGCTATGGTGGAAGTTATTCCTGTCAGTGATCCTAATAGCAGCACGATGGCCCAACGAGTGGTCCAGTACCAAACCGTGTTGCAGATGGCACAGGC
>JAULKP010025485.1:0-46328 GCA_032356005.1 Ulothrix subflaccida
CGTAGGGGTGGGGGATGTGGTAGCGCGCAATCAGCATGCGAAACAGCCAGGCCAGCGCCGCCCGCTGCACGTCGGGCCAGTCCTGCCCGGCCTTGTGCTCGGTCTCCACGCCGATCGAACAATCGTTCCAGTTGGTCAGTCCGAGGTAGCTGCTTTCGCCGGCGTGCCACGCGCGCAGCGAGGGGTCGACGAGCTGATAGATCGTGCCCGCGCGCGTCACATAGTAGTGTGCGCTGACTCGCCTGTTGGGTGCCACGCGGTCGTTGGTGAGCGTGGCCAGGTCGCTGGCCTTCGTGCCCTCGCCACTATGCAGCACGAGCGCGCGGATCGGGCCGGGGCGGCTGTTGTAGTTGGGGCTGGGGTAGGATGTGGCGTCGATCTGCATAGGGTGCTCCGCGCGCTCGTGCTCTGGACTCGCACAAACATGCTAGCACACGCTCTGCATTATGGCAATATAGATCATCTCTCTGTATCACGATTGCTTATAGTTTGTATCACAACGAACGCGCCGATCCTGCTGAGGATCGGCGCGTTCTCGGTTGCCCACGGTCACCTACGCAGGCGGCGTGTAGCCCAGCTCGCTGAGCTTTGCCAGGTGCTTCTGAAACTGCTCCAGCGCGATGTCGCTAAACGCCAGCTCGACCGGGAAGCCCTGGGGGCTGATCCGCTGGGCATACGCCCGATCGGCGGCCGGGGCTGGTGGTGGTGGTGGTGCGCTCGGCTCCTGATACAGCGGCTCGGGCTCGATCGCCGCATCGGCCGCGCTGATCGGCCCGGTCAGCGGCGTGTACGGCCGGCTCATGTTTTTGCGCGGCGGTCGGTTCAGCTCGGTCATGCTATCCTCTCTGTCGTTTCACTCAGCCGCAGATCGGCACACCGCGCGCACACCGCCTCACCATCCGTCCAGAACATGATCGCCAGCCGCCCACATGTGCAGCGCGGCCCGCGATAGTCGGTCATGCGCAGGGCCAGCACGGTGATCAGCGCGATCGCCAGCAGCACCAGCGCGTAGATCAGCAGCTCAGTCACCGCTCACCTCGCTGGCTTTGGGTGGTGGTGGTGGGCCGCTCCACGGACTCGGCGGCCTTGGCGATCGCCTTCGACCAGCCATAGCCCTTGGTTTTCATCAGGAACTGCGCGCGGGCCAGCACGCGCTCGCTGTCGGTCAGTCGCTCGCTCATGCCGCGTACAGCTCCTCGCTCCAGCTCGCGGCCGGCCAGGTCGTCGGCGTCGGGCAGGTACGGGTCGTCGGTCGCGTCGTCAGTCGGCGGTTCGCCGGGGCCGGGATCGCCGTCGTCCTGTTCGTTCGCCAGCTCCATGGCGCGCTCGATCCCCAGCGCCAGCGCCTGGTGCCAGTGGAATTGCTGCGCGGGGCAGCTCGGCCCGCACTGCCAGTAACCATTGGGCCGGCTGACTTCGTGGATGACGCCGCCCGAGCTGGCGCTGGGGATAAGCCAGCCGCCCGACGCCGACAGCACCGGACGCACGCCGCGGCCCCAGTGGTACGCCGCTTTGATATAGGCGCGGTAGTCGCGCAGATGAAACTTGATCTCATCCTTGACGTCGGGATCGCCCTGCTCGGGCGCAACGGAGAGACGGTCGATCGCGTCGTGCTCATGCTCGGCCAGCGAGGCCAGCGCCTGAGCGACCAGCTCGGCCGGCAGAAAGAAGTGATTTGCGTCGTCCTGTACCATGATGTATACTCCTATTTACCAAATCGATACAAGGTCGGCCGACCGCCCGAGCGATGCAACCGCTCGGGCGGTTTGGTGTTTAGTCGTCGCCTACATATTGCTGCTGAATGGCCAGGTAGACTGGCTGAACGTCGCCAGTTACAATGAAGCGCTGGCGCGTATCATCGCGGTCAACCTTCCGAACCAGCACGGTGCGCGACGCGGTGACTGTGCCATATTCGTTAAACGGGTCACGCATCGCACAATACGTTTCAGCAGCGTCCCCAGCATCTAAGCCGCGAGCCGTTTCCCACTCCATTTCGTCAGCATCACATGCTTCCCATTCAGGCTTACATCGATGGGTGCCACTGAAGCCCGACTCTTTACACGTCGGGCACCGCAGCCATGTCCCGAGTACTGATGTCATCCTCACTCGCCTTTCTTAATGAAGTGATCCGCTTGCATGTTCTGATCCATTGTTGTACAATCCTCTCTACCAATTCATCGTTACGGTCTGTTTCGGCCAGCCGCCCGAGCACTTGCACTGCCCGGGCGGTTTGGTGTTTATAGGTCGGCGTAAAAGCGATCTAGCTCATCCTCAGTCGGCTCTGCATAGCCCGCCTCGACCGCCGCTCGATCCATCCCATCCGCATACCCCTGCTGCCAGTCTGATGTGTGCGGCCCCAGGCAGCCCATGTATGTCGCCTTCACCCGGCAATACTCCGACTCGGTGTGCCCATTGGTGTTGACTGGGTTGGCGATCAGCTTGCCATCGGCATAGCCATCATTCCAGCCGGTCACATACTCAGCGCTGACGCGCATGCCGGCTGCATTCAACCAATCGCCCTCGGGCATCTGCTGCGGCGCGGCCATCGGCCGATAGGTAGTCTCCATTTACTTGCCCTCCGTGATCATCGTGTGAACCACCGCCCACCACGCCCGCGCCTCAGCCCCGCGCCCCTGCTCGAAGAAATACGCCCAATTCGCCAGCGCCACATCCAGCGTGATGCGGACGTGCGCCGCGCTGCACGCGCGGATGTCGGCGGCGATGTTCTCGTGGATGGCGGTGCGGGCTTGCGCGGTTGTCATGGCGGTGGTGTCCTTCGGTGATGTTTCTTATCTTCCTAGGAAGTATTATACACCCGGCAAAGCCGTTTGTCAAGTGTTTCCTAGGAAGATAGGCGCAGCTCTTCTAGCTTTTCGAGGAAGGATAGTACCAGTTCGGGATCGCGGTAGTCGGCAGAGCGAGCGCCCTTGCCAGTATTACAGTTTTTACAAAGCGTTTGAATATTTTCAATGTAATTCGTACCACCGCGAGACAATGGAATAACATGGTCAATCACAGGCCGCTCAAGAGCAACCTTGCAACGCCCGCACACATTCCCGAAGTGCTGGCGAAGTAGCACCCATTCTTCATATGTGAACGATCCTTTAGCTCCCATTTTAGCAGAACGATTGTTTTGATTATATACGTTAAATCGATCTTGATCTTCCGTGCGCGGCCCGCGCGGCTGCACAGACTGCGGCGGAGTAGGCTCCTCTTTGTCAAGAGAGTATTCTAGCTCCGACTTCCTGGCATACTCTTCGGTACTCTTCCACTCCTGTACTACTTTTCTTAGGCTACCCTCCCAGTCAATAGGACGATCTGTGACCATGAGAAAAGAAATCTGACAAAACCAAAGGCGAATATCACCCTTAAAGTACCCCTGGACTGTTTGTGTTGCATACCCAACAACCTCACTTGGCCGAAGATCTACCAGTCGAGACCATTGCTGAAACTTCGACATTGTTATACCAGCCGCATCCCGACTAGACAGGCAAGCAGCACCAAAGATCATGGGACGAAGCTCCATTGTTTACCTCTCTTCGTTTGATTACTTCCTAGGATAATTGTACCAAAAAGAAGCCCTCTTGTCAATCTTTTCCTAGGATATTGACAAGAAGGCAAGTTCGTAGTATAGTACCGATCACGAGCTATTAATCCAGCGAGGAGTACAGTAATGATAGTCAAGTGGAAAGTTCGGGATATGGCGGTTAAGCGCGGGGTCGCTAGTGCCTCGCAGCTCGCAGAGCGCGCTGGTATCAATAAGAACACGGCCAATGCGCTTTGGAATGGCTCTTCGCTACGTGTCGATCGTGAGACGCTGGCGAAATTGTGTTCAGCACTAGACTGTGTGACAGGTGATCTGCTAGAATACGAGGACGAAATAATGACCGGCCAAGCAGCCGTCCCCGCGCTAGGGTAACTAATCTGCTTGACCGGTCATTATTTTTTGGTAGTGAGCTGCCAGCCTGGAAAACTTCAGCCAGCTACCTTTGGGCCATCGCCTTCTCGCTGCTGTTCAACGTCAAAGCTAGGCCGTCTCCGTATGACATTCCCTAGCGACTAACACACGACCACGTGATCGCCCTGCCGCGTCGGGGTGTAGTGCTCTTTTGCTTTTTTCCGGGCTGGCATCTAGACCGAAGGTTCATCGCTGAAGGGGCCGCGTATCCCCCACGGTCGCGCGAACAGGGCCAGCTCCATTAACAATCTGGGTTTGACTTTGATTTGTTGCCACTGGCCGCGCGTGCGATGGGCGGCCGGTGGTGGTGTTTTTGTCATCTTCCCCGCTGGTGCGGGGGAGCGGCGCTCTACTGCGGTACAGCGCCGCTTGGTTTTGGTGAGTGGTGGAGATGGGGGGATATGTTCCCCGTTCGCCATCACGACTCTGGCGTGTTTTTAAAGCGCAATTTCAGTACCGCATTGCGGTCGAGCAGTCCCCCAGCCGCGCCGATGTACTTCAGCGTGGTCTTGGGGTCTGCATGGCCTAAGCAGCGCTGAACCAGAAACAAATCACCACTCGCCAGATACAACTCGGTCGCAAACGTTTTCCGGAGCTGATGCGCGTGGATGTGCATGCCACGCGCGCTCAGCCAGCGCTCAAACACATGCGCCAGGCTCTTGACCGTCACGGGCTTGCCGCGCCCCTGCCCTACCACCGCGTAGCTGGGGCGAATGTGCGACGCGCGCCGCAGCTCGGCCGCCAGCTCATCCGCGATCGGAACCACGCGCGACTTGCCGCCCTTGCCGCCCTCGGGTCGCACGGTGATCAGCGCGCGGTCGAGATCAATATCGGCCCACCTGAGACTGGCGACCTCCGCGATCCGCAGCCCGGCATACAGCATGAGATACATACAGCGCCGCGAGCGGGCATCTGTGCCCCGGTTCGGCTTGGATGGGATCTCACAGACCGCGAGCAATTGCGCGATCTGATCGCGCCGTAAGGGATCGGGCGCGGGCGCGGTCACTTTCGGGTTTTTAATGCCGCGGGCCGGGTTCTCCGTGCACAACCCTTGCGCCACGGCCCAATCAAAAAAGGCACGCAGCACGGTCAACCGGTTGCGGATCGTGCCACTCGACACGGAGCGCGCGGCCTGGGCACGCTTGTACCGCTGTATGGTCGTCTCGCTGACGGCTGTAATGGCGGCGCCGCCTGCCCAGTCGCTGAAATGCCACATCACAATGCGATAGCTCTCCACGCCGCGTGGTCGGTAGCCGTCCGCCCGCCGATCAATAGCCCAATCGTCGATCACATCGGCGAGCATCGCCCTGGCGCGCTGTGGCTGCATGGGAAACTGCACAATCATTCGATCCCCCTCGTTGTCAGGACACATTATAGCAACGGAGGAGGGGCGAGTATTCGTTTTTCTTGCGCGGGCCGCCGGCGACATGGCGGTGCTTGGTGCGCGGATGGGTAAACACCCGCGCACCCAGCCGGCCGGGATGAGCAGAGATCTGCCCATCCGACAGGATGATACCAGAACGGGAGGCTGTTGTGACCGATTCGGAAACTGCATTCGCTGACCAGTGTATCGACGTCGTGCTGGCCAGCGGTGTAACGGGACTCATCTTCGCACTGGAGCACCTGGGACTCTGGGACTTGACCAGGCAGCTCGACCCCAAGAATCCGCTCACCCCGCTGCTGCCCTACACGCTGGGCACGGCCACGATCGCGGCCGGCGCGACCGTGCTGGCGATTAAGTGGCGGATGCCGATTGTAGGCATCACCGTCTGGGCGCTGGCCGGCTCGGGCGGGGTCGTGATTGGCGCGCTACGTCTCTATCGCAGGTGGCTGGCCCTGGAAGCCAGCGACCATGAGCTTGTCGGCCACGGCGCCGGCGTTATCGACGGAACGAGGAGTACCCTACGCAATGTCTACGAGCGAGGATCGGGCGCTTATACAAGAAATTGAGGACCACGCGGCGACGGTGAACGCCCACCTTGACACGCTGAGCGCCGGGCTACGCAACGCCAAGCGCGCGGGCGATCGGGAGCTGGCGCGAAGCCTGCACAATGACATCTTGTATTACACCCAGGTCCTAACGGACCTTAAGAAGCGCCGCGCCACGATCGCGCGGCGTATGGGCGCGAAATAGCGCGGGCGCGACAGATGAACCCTGTCGCGCCCGCTCATGAGGAGATGACCCCCATGCACCTGATTATACGCGATCCTGCCCCGAGTGTGACCGATCCCGTGGATCCGATCGCCGCCCACCGCGAGCTGCAACGCCAGCTCCAGGCCGGCGAGCTCAGCCCGCGCGAATATGAGGCCGCATTTCGCACGCTGGACGCCGCGGCCTCGCGCCGTGAGCTGTGCGACAACGGCGACGGGCGGCTGGCGACGGTGATACTGAACGGCCGCCGCTACTGCTCGGCCTGCTGGCTTGCCGCGCGGAGGCCACGCACATGAGTGCCGTGCTTGACCGTATCGGCGCGCTGTATGAAGAACAGCAGACGCTGCTCAGCCGCTCGGATGTGTTTGACTATGGCGGCGCGAAACGCCAACGCTTGCAAGAGATCGCCGCCGCGCTCCCCCGCCTCTGGGAAACGCGGCGGATCGAGCTCTCAGACGCGTCGGAGACCGCGCGGGCGTTCGCGCACGAAACGATGCAAGCGAACGCGCGGGCGATTCGGACGCTCAGCGCGACGCAGGCACGCACGGCCCGCCGATGAAGCTGCACACATCTGAGATCGCCAAGCGCCGCACGGCGGCCGAGCTGGCCGCGCTGTTCGCCCTGGTGCGCCAGACGCCGGCGTTTATCGCCTGGAAAGAGGGCCGCTATGAACGTCGGTGATGAAGTGACGACCCCGAGCGGGAAAACGGGCACGGTGCTGGAGCTGTTCAGGCGGCGCGAAACGCTGGAGGGCACCGTCTCCTACACGCCGCGCGTGCTGGTGCTGATCACCTGCGCCATCACGCCGACTGATTTTCTGACGATCCGGGCCGCGTACGCGCCCGAGGATCTGGAGGATAGACATGCTACTCAATCTCACGCTTGACCAGGCCGCCGCGAGTGGCCAGCCGATTGACACGATCGCAGGCACGATCTACAGCGCGGCCGTGGTTGTGATCGCGCAAAGCGTCGACCCCTGCGGCGCTGAACCCAGCATCTACTGCATGATGGTCGATTGGCCGCAGACCCCGGCCGGCCGCGAGTTTGACCTGAAAGCGCGGCTGGCGATTGCCGAGGCCGACGCCGCGCACATCCGCGTGGCCGCCAACGAGCTGCGCGCCGATCTGGCGACTGCGCAGAAGCGCCTCAGCGAGCTGGAGGCGGCGCTGGCCGCGCGGCCGACGCTGCCGAGCGAGCATGTGTGTGAGGAGTGCGGCAAAGCATTCCCGACGCTGCCGGCGGTGCGCATGCATGTGGCGCGCGCGCACCGGGGCATGCAGACGACCAAGCAGCGCGCCAAAGCGGAGCCTGAGGCCCCGCCCGAGGTCGAAGTGGCCCCCGAGACACCGCCCGTGCTGCCCGCCCGGCCCACGCGTCTGCCGCTGCCGGATGACCCCGCCTGGCGCTGCGCACGCTGCGACAAGGGCACGCAGGATGGTGCATTCACGCGCAGTCTCACGCGGCCCGAGCTGTGCCTGCGCTGCGCCAGCACGCAGGATGGCAGCACCCAGCAGAGCGCGATCGCCGCATAGGACAAAGGCCCGCTATGGCACCATGGCAACCACCCATACCCCAGGGCGCGCTCTACAGCAAGCCGGCCCGCGAGCTTGGCGCCGCGCTGCCGTTGCTCGCGTACTGCTACGACCAGATCGAGCGCGACGGCTGGTTTACCCTGTCACTGAAAGACGCGGCCGGCGAAATGGACGAGTCCTACCAGACCATCAAGCGCTACTGGTGGGCACTCAAGGCCGGCCCGTTCTTCTGTGAGACCATCGATCGCGGCCGCTACGGCTGGCGCATCCGCTTTAAGGATGTCTGGATCGACTGGCGCATCCTGAACAATCGGTCACCAGACGATCGGTTTTCAAGGTCAGATGAAGGTACAAAAACCGACCTTGAGGCCCCGAACACCGGCGCTCAAGGTCACGTCAAGGTCACGTCAAGGTCAGATGAAGGTACAAAATCTGACCCTCAGTCTAATGTATATGGTACTCATGACTCAGATCAAGCAGATCTACCACCACCACCCATGACTCAACCCCCGCGCGAGTCGGGTGGTGGTGGTGGTGGTGCACGCGATCCGCAACTAGAGTCGCTGCGTAGCCTGTTCTCGCAGCTGCAGATAACGAACGCGGATCGCCTGGCGACAACGTACCGTGCTGAGTATCCACAGGTAACGCTCCAGCAGGTCGTCGCCTATGTAGCCGAGATTGCGAGCGACTGTGAGAAAGATCCAGCGCATCGCGGCTCGCGCTACTACCGAAAATTAAAAGACGGGATCCCCGTTCCCCTCAACATCCCGGGAGGTTCCCATGGACCCATTCAGCAGCGTGCTCAGCAGCATCAGCCACGCGCGCGATGGCAATCGGATACGTCCTACGATGAGTCTCTATAAGCTGCCACTGGGCATGGAGCTGCCCTGCCAGCAGTGCGGCGCGACGGTCACGCTGAAAGAGATTCGCTCGACCACATCGGTCAGCTTGCCGCCGCTGCGCTGCTGGTCGGACTGCGGCTGCACGGGCAAGCGGATCGACATTGATACCGCGCTCAGTATCGCCAGCGGCGCCTACCAGGCCGCGCAGCGCGTGGAGGTGATCCCCGACCCGGTGCCGATCGCGCGCTTTACCTTCGAGACCTTCGACCCCGAGCGCCTGGCCGCCGGCGTTAGTTTGTACGACAAGGTACTGGGCTGGATGCAGGCGATCGAGCCGCTGGCCGTAGCACCCGGCTTTCACCACAAGCCGCGCGCGTGTGTGTACTTTCACAGCCCCGTGAAGGGCTGCGGCAAGACCCACCTGGCCGGCGCGCTGGTGAACTACGCGCGGGCGAGCGGAAAATCGGCCGTGATGGTCGACGAGATCAGCTACATCGAAACGTACTGGGCGGCCAAGCTGGAGGATCGCAAGCGCCTCTCCGACCTGCCCGGCCGCCGCGCCTGGCTAACCGTGATTGACGACCTCGGGCAGCGCGAGAACACCACGCCGGGCCTGCGTGATGCCTGGTACTCAGTTTTCAATCCCAGATGGCTCGGGCGCGGCTTTACGATTATCACCAGCAACTACAAGCCCGACGAGCTGCTCGCGCGCGGCACAATCAACGAGGCCACGCATAGCCGGATCGGGGATATGACTCAGGGGCGCGTGCTGACCTTCGAGGGCGTGGATCAGCGCATGATCTGGAGGGACGCCTAATGCCGATGCGACGTGAAGCATATCCTGACAGCTGGGACGAAATAGCTTTTGAGATCAAAACGAGAGCTGATTGGGTTTGTGCCGATTGCGGCATGCAGTGCCGGCGACCGGGCGAGCCCTTCGACACGCACCGCCGCACCATGAGCGTGCATCACGTCGGCGCGCCCAGAGACGACGGCAGCCCGGGCGACCCGCACGACAAGCAGGATGTGCGGCCCTGCAATCTACTGGCGCTGTGCAGCAAGTGCCACCTAGCGCGCGACCTGCCGCTGCACATCGTTCACGCTGCCGAGACGCGGCGCCAAAAGCGCGTTGCGACCGGGCAGACGGAGCTGCCACTATGACGCCCGCCGAATACCTGGACGTCGGCCCCGCAATCGCCGGCGGCTACCGCGTGGCGCTCATCCGTCGCGGGCATTTCATCACCGCGCATGTGCTGATCGAGACCGCGTGCGACGTGGCGGCCGCCGCGCGGCTGTGCGGCCTCAGCGTGCTGAGCAGCGAGATCGAGGTCACGCAGGCCTGCGAGCAGCTGGGCGTGGTGGTACTGATGCCCCCCCCCGCGCGACAAGAGTATTTACCGTTCTGAGGAGCCGAGATGATCACACTTCTGCATGGCGACTGTATCGACCTCCTGCGAAGCATCACGCGCCGCGTGCAGTGCATTGTCACCAGCCCGCCGTACTTCGGGTTGCGCGACTACGGGCTGCCGTCGACGCTCTGGCCCACGGTCGAGTATGCACCGATGGCCGGCCTGCTGCCTATTCGCATTCAGGGCTGCGAGGTCGACTGTGAGCACGAGTGGGGAGCGACAGTGCGCGGGCCATTCGCCAATACCGCCTCAGGACCGAACGGCCGCAAGAAGAACACCGAGACAAGCCACGATCGGCCGAAAGCGGCCGGCGCCTACTGCCAGCGGTGTGGCGGGTGGCGCGGCTGCTTAGGCCTCGAGCCGAACCCACTGATGTTTAGCGCGCACCTGGTGCATGTGTTTCGACTGGCACACGCGGTGCTCGCCGACGACGGCGTGTGCTGGCTCAATCTTGGCGACACGTACGCAGCTGGCGGCAATGGCGGCGGCGGCTCGTATATGGCCGAGCGCCACCGGCACGCCTGGGAGCACCGCGCCGATCGGACGGGCTTTCGTTCGCCGCCCCAGGGATTGAAAGAGAAAGATCTACTCGGCATCCCATGGCGCGCCGCGCTCGCGCTGCAGGCCGATGGCTGGTACTTGCGCTCTGACATTATCTGGGCCAAGCCGAACGCCATGCCCGAGTCGGCCAAGGATCGGCCGACCAAGGCGCACGAGTATCTGTTCCTGCTGAGCAAGAGCGAAAAATATTACTACGACCAGGCGGCGATCCGTGAGCCACAGACCGGCAATGCTCACTCGCGCGGCAAGGGTATTACACCCAAGAGCGTGCCGGCGGGCGACGGAATGATCCGCGCGAATGCGAGCTTTCACGTAAGTACCGCCCAATACACCGAGGTTCCATGCGGGCGCAACCGCCGCTCAGTCTGGACTATCGCAGCTCGAGGGATTCAAGACGCCCACTTTGCGACGTTCCCCGAAGCCCTGGTCGAGCCGTGCATCCTGGCCGGCAGTCGCCCCGGCGACACGGTGCTGGATATGTTCCACGGCTCGGGCACGGTCGGCCGCGTAGCCGAGCGTTTTGGCCGTGACAGCATCGGCATTGATCTGAGTGCTGACTATATCGAACTGCAAGAACGCCGCACCGACGGATTACAGATCGAAATGGAGGCGTATTTATGACCACAACCGACCTTGCCGCCCCGCCGATCGTCGGCGTGGCGATGATGGACGCGACCGAGGCGCGCGAGTCGCTGGCAGAGCGCGCGCGTACGCTTTGCCCACAGTGGCAGCTGCGCCTGACCGACGACGGCGCGATCGAGCTGCGAGGCAATGGTCCGCTGGCGATCTGGCGAAGCGCGGCGAGTTGCGCCGATTGGCTGACACATCAGGAGGGAGGGAAGACGCGGTGAGCCGGCACATGAGTAAGGTTTTACCTCATTGTAATGCCGAATAGCACATCCGTGCGGTATAATATGAGCATCCCGTTACTGTATCGAAAGGATGTGTTATGAACCTCAATACCGAAGATTTAACCATCAATCCATGCGCTGTGTGCTCCTACCCCTTTGCCGATAAGCATCACATCTGGCCGCAGGCAAAAGGCGGTAAAGGACTGACAACGATCGCGCTTTGCCCGAATCATCATCGTTTCGCCAATATTGTGCAGGTATTGGTGCTGCAAGATATGGATAAAGCGGATATTCATATCTTCGCAGATCGATACTTCGATCCGCAGTTCAATACGACTGTGCTGGCGTACTTAATCGAAGAGCAGCAAGTACTCGCTACTGCCCTCGCATCGTTCCATGACTATAGCCGCTCACTGGAACTCTACGCGGACATCCTCGAAATAGGCGTCTTTTTTGGCCGGATGGATGTGCTACCACCAAAGCCAGAACGCGATCCACTCGTGACGCTGATAGAACAGCGAGTCGCAGCCGAGCGTGAACGTACCGGGACTCGCGAAACAGTCAGTCCGCGTGACAGCGAGCCGATATGAGCACGAAGCAGCAAGCGCCGCGTGTGTTTACCTGGATGGTCATCTGGCGCAGCCCCTACACGCCGCGCCCCGAGGGTTTCCCCGAGGTAGCGCTGAGTATCGACCTGGAGCGGCCACCGGGCGCCGGCGCCGGGCCGTGTCCAGCCGAGATCGACGAGTGCTGGCAGGAGATGCGCGAGTACGGCTACTGCGTATCGGTTCACCTGAACTACGTGCCCGCTCGCCAGCTGCCACTCGCCAGCAAACAGCGCATTCGGCGGCGTAATTTGTGGAAACGCTTGCTGAAAAAGTACCCCATGTTTGTGAGCGACTGGTACGCCGAACAGGTACAGTCCCGCCCCGACTACTACGGCGACTTTGTGAGAGGCGAGTTCGCTGATGTGGTGTTTTACCGCACGACGATGGGCAGTCTCAAAATGGCATCGCGTGCGCAACTGGAGGCCGCATGAACATCCGTCACATTCGTCGCCCGCGCATCCCGCCCGAGCTTGCAGAAGCTGGGTGGGCGCTCGATCGTCTACCCGGTGGGCACTGGTGGTGTGTCCATTCCACAAGTGGCAGCGAGACCCGGATCTGGCCCGCGCCCGGCCCGGCGATCGAGGATGCGTGGCGGCAAGCCGAGCCAGATCACGAACTCCTTCTGAAACGCGAACACGAGCAACGGAAGCGAGGGAATGCATGAATAACCCAAAAGGGCGCCCGCCGCGATCCGCCGACGTCAGCGCGCACACGGCCTACACGGCGGCGCTGGAGGCGTATGTGGCGGCGATCGAGCGGCGGTATGGGGTGGGGATATGAAGCCTGAAGACATCCGCCGCCTCTACCGCGGCGAGACGCCGGCGACCGATGCCGAGCAGGCCGAGACGCGCGAGCGGCTGCGCACCGACCCGGATGAGGCGCGGCGGCTGCTGCTGAGCCTGTACGCGCTGGGCGGTGAGGATAAGGAGATCGCGGCGCTGGTCGATCTGGTCGTGAAGGTCGGCGCGATGCAGTTGATCGCGCAGCGCGCGCACGACGACGATCAGTTTGCTTTGCAGATGGGCGAGCTGATTGTGGACGCGATGGAGCGGATGAAGCCCGGATCGATGAAGACCCCGCGCGGCAAGCCGAAGACTGCGAGGAGCGCATGAGCCACGAAGCACAGGAAGCCGACGCCAACATCCGCGAAATCCAGCGCCTGCGCGGACTGCTCGCGGCAAGCCAGGAGCGCGAGCGGATCGCGGCTGATGCCCTTGCATATGGAAAGGACCAAGGAATGAACATCACCCAGATCACCGTGAGCTACGGAGAAACGCAGAGCCTGCCGGAGTATTCGAACGTCAAGCCGAGCATCACGCTCACCGCGACGGTTGGCGATGGCGAGATGCCCGAGGATGTCGAGCGCACACTGTGGAAGCATGCGATCGCCGCCGTGCACGCTCAGATCGATACCGCGCTGGAGATGAACGGCAAGCCGGCCAAGTACGACCCGGCGCCGCGCTACCAGATTATGCGCACCTTTCACGACCGCTACGCCGATCGCGGCAAGTCCGCGCCGCCCAAGATCGTCGTCATCCTGCCGAACGAGCTGGAGCTGGAGCGCGATACGCTCGACCATCGCCTGGTGCATGCCGGCTATGGCGAGAGCCGCATGCTGCGCTACGCCCACGCGCTACGGCTGGCCGAGAAGGCGGCGCGCGAGTATGAGAACGCGGCAGTGATCGACTGTGCAGACGGCGATCTGAGCAAGCTGGAGTCGGCGCTGGCGGTCGAGACGCCCATCTCAAACCCTGAGTACGCGCCGACGCCCGAAAGCGACTTCTAAAACGCACCCGCCCCCGCCGATGTGTGGAGCATCAGCGGGGGCAATGGGATGGCCCGCACTGGACATGACAGCGCGGTGTGCCGATTGTAGCACACCCGCAAAGAGAACAGGATGTGCTATGACCACGACAACCCAGGCCAGCCCGCTTCGGGCGTTTATCCTTGAGCCGGTGTCCTTCGCCGTCTCGCAGCCCGGCCAGATCTTGATCAGCTCGGCCAGCGTGGCGATCGTCGCCGCTGAGGCCGGCACCCTCATCCCGTTTCCGTTTAATCTCGCGCTGGCGATCGGCGCGGAGTGGGTCTACCTGCGCGGCCTGATCAGCGGCAGCGGTGTGAAAACCCGCTGGGCCGCCGCGCTGAACTGGAGCGCGGTGCTGCTGGTGGTGTGCTACGGCGCGCTGTGGGGCTTTCGGGGCTTTCATCTCATCCCCGAGGCGCCGCCGGCATGGGCCGCTGTGCTGCTAACCATCATCCATATCGGCTGCATCGGCGCCGTGACGATCTGCTCTGCGATGCTGCACCGGGCGGGCGAAGATGTCAAGGCTTTCGCGGCGCGGCAGGTTGCGGATGCGGAGGCCGAGCGCAACCGCCGCAACCTGGAGGCCGAGGCCGAGCGCAACCGGCGCGCGCACGACGCGGCGGCCGAGCTGGCGATCGAGATGCGGCGACAGGATGCGGAATTACGTCTGGAGACCGAGCGCAACCGGTTGCGCACACAGGCCGCAGCCGAGCGCGCGCAACTGCGCAGCGCAACCAAGGCGGCGGTTGCGGCGCAACCAGGGCGCGCACCAGTAATCGTTGACGGCGTGGAGTATCCGAGCATTCAGGCGGCGGCCGATGCCCACGGCATTACCCGCCAGGCCATGAGCAAGCGGCTCAAGAAGTAAACCGGTCACAAATCGATCCCATTTTGATACGATGGATGCGGCGTGCTCAGAACACACCGCATCCGGCGCCCGCATTGAATGAGGCAATGCGAGCTGTGCGATTGTAGCATGGCTCGCCAGACGAAAGGATGTTCGAGCTATGGCGACAAAGGAACTCTCACTGCAGCGCGTCGCCCAGACAACCGGGCAGCAGGTGCTGTTTCTGTTGAGCTTTGGGTTTGTCGGCGCGTTTCTGTACTGGTGGTATCAGGCATGGCAGGTCGTGATGACCCCGATCGGCGCGGCGCCGGCGCAGCTCCTCTCCGCGCTCGGGATCTTCACGCTGGTGCTGAGCGTGGTGTACGCGGTGGTCGTCCCGCTGTTCTGGTCGATGCTGCTGCCAAACAGCCCGACCGGCGCGTACCTCCAGAAGCAGACATGGGCCTACCCTGGCCAGCTGGCGGTGCTGGTGTTTGCGCTCGTGCTGACTGCTTTTGGTGGACAAACAATGTGGTCCTGGCTGCAGGCCGCCGCACCGACCGTGTTTCAGACCGGCATGCAGATCCCGGCGTTTGTGGCCGCGCTGGTCGGGTCGGTGTTTGTGCCGAGCATGCAGTTTGCGTATCAGTCGCCGGGCCAGCAGATGCTGATCATCCAGCAGGCGCACGAGATCAAGAAGCTGCGCAAGCTGCACGACGGTGAGATCGCCGTGATTGAGGGGCGCATGATCCGCGCCGCCGTGCTGGCGTCGATGGCCTGGACGGATATGCTTCCCAAAGATCACGAAGAGGCATACAAAACAATTCGCGGCCTGCATATGGGCATCGCCGACTCGCTGCGTCGAGTGGCAAGCTTGCAGAGCGTGCCGGCGGATGTGCAGCGCGCGCTGGGCATCGCCGAGGATGCCGAGATTATTGCGAAAATGGAGGAGGTGCAGGCGTGGCTGGAGGGGCCGGCCGATCAGATCGAGCAGGCGTATGAGTATGTGGAGTATAAGGATCTGCCGGATGCCCCGCCAGATCCCGCCAGCCTCCGCACCATCCCCGCCCAACGGGACGGTATTTCGCGCCGATCGCATCAGGACGCTGCCCCCGACCTCCCCGCATTTCAGCCCCGTGGTGCCCCGCAATCGTCCCCGCCGCGCCCCGCGGCAGTACGCGGCAGTACGCCGCGCTACGCCGCGGAGTATGAAGCCATGGTCAAGTTTGCTGATAAGGCTGGAGGTGGCGTGTGGGGAGTGGGCGACCTCGCTGTCATCATTAACAAGTCGGATCGATCGGCGCGCGAGCGGATCGCGGCATGGATAGCGCAGGGCCTGGTCGAGCGCAGCACCGATGGCCGCAACACCTACTACTTTACAGAACGTGAGGTGGCATAATGGCAACCTTCCGACCGCTGACCCCCGACCATAAGGTCGATCTCCAGCACGTTGCACCACCGGCCGCACCTGCCGCCGATCGCTCGCTGGCCGATCTGCTGCCCGCTCCAGCCCCGAGTGCCACGCCCGCGCGCCCGGCCGCCGTGGCCACACGCGCGCAGATCGCCGGCGGCGTGGTCGCATGCATCGCCGTGCTGCTGGCCGTGCTGTATATGGCGCGTAGCGTGCCGAGCGCGCCAGCTGCCGCCATTCCCGCGCCCGCGCCCGCCCTGCCGCCCACGGCCCCGAGTCACGGGCAGAGCGCCGCAGTCTTGCCGCAGTCGTCAGCGCCTGCCCTGGCCACGCTCCCACGGCCCGTGGGCGCGTTCGCCGCGCCAGACGGTGCGTATCTGGGCACGATCGAGGCCGGGCGCGCGTACACGCCCACGGCGCGGCTTGGGCTGAACTGGACACAGATCGAGGCGGCAGGATCGGGCAAGGTATGGATCTCCGCACGCGAGCTCGCGCCTGATGCGCGCCTGGCCGACTTGGCCCCGCCCACACCGCTGCCGACCAGCCCACCACCACCACCACCACCCGCCGCGCCAGCCGTGGTGTACAAAGAAGCCCCGCCCGCGCCAACGCAGTGCGCGACCGTCTCGGGCGGCGGCGTGAGCGCGCAACGCTGTGGCGCAGACTCGTATGATGCGCTGCAGGCGGCGGCGCAGGCGGCCTGGGATGCGCAGATCGGGCGCGACCGGAACCTGGCGCAGACCGTCACGCCAGACACCTATGGAGGCAAACGACCATGAAAATCACACCCCTGCTTCTCTTGCTGCTGGCCTGGCTGCTGCTGTTCTCAGCCGCGCCCGTGCCTCGGTCGACCAGTCACCCGCCCGCCGTGGCCCAGAGCTGCACCGAGCAGAACGCCGCCTATGTGGTGCGGCGCGCGGTCGAGCGCACCGTGACGTATACGAACGGCAGCAGCACGCGCGTGCCGAGCGGCTATGCGGTCGCCTGGTCGTGCGGCGATCAGGCGGCGGCGCTCACCGAGCTGGAGCGGCAGATCGCCAGCATTCCGTAGGCTCACCAACAGAGAACGCCCCGCGATCGTCATGATCGCGGGGCGTTTGTGTGTGCTCTGTATACTCAACGTGCCTCACGGCGTTTTTCGCACATACGGCAGAAACGACTTTCGCACGAACTGCGCCGGCGGCCACGCCACCGACCCCACGCGCACCGCCGTTTCGACACTGGCCACATCGGCCCCAGCGCGCACACGGTAGCGCAGCCGCACATAGCGGCCGTCGTTTGGCGCGGTCACGCGGTAGCGCAGCGCGATCGTCACTGGCCGATCGAGCGCGATCGTGCTGGTGTTCGCCTGCGTGCTGAGCAGCTGCAGCCCGGTGGGCACGGGCGCGTCCAGCGTGTAGGCCAGCGGCGTGGGCGATGTGCCGTAGAGTGACAAGACGACCTCGACGACCTGGCCCGTGCGCGTGTCGCCAGGGTAGGGCGCGGCGTAGAGTGTCAGCGGCGGCTCGGCGGCGCGAGATGGCGCGACAAAGGCGAGCAGGCAGAGCAGCAGCAGAGCGCGAGCAATGGTGGTCATAGCGGTTATCCTTTAATGCCGGCCGCCGTGCGCGCGAGCAGCGCGGCCAGGCTCGGCAGCGGCACGGCCGGCTCGATATGCAGCGTGCGCGCGATCAGATCGCAACTCGTGCGCGCGATGCGAAAGGTGCGGATGCGATCGATGTCGATCGAGATCGTGGGCGGCAGATTGCGCACGGTCACCGTGTCGCCGGCTCTGGGCAACCAGATCGGCGCGCGCCCGCCCGCCGACGTGTACACCGCGTCGACCGTGATGCCAAAGCGCGGCGGCGGGTTGGCCGCGTCCGCGAGCGCCACGGACTGCTGCGCGGCCACCTGCGCGGCGTTGGTGGTCGAGGCGCCGATCTGCGCGGTGCGCGTGAGGCCCATGCGCGTGACGCTGGCCGCGTCGGTTGTGGCGGCCGTGCGCACGGTGCGGCCGTTCGTGTCCTGGTAGGTCGCGTACACGCGGTTGGCGAGCGTGTCGATCGTGCGCTGCAGATCGAGGTCGGAGATGTCTACGTACCACGACTGGCCGTTCGTGCCCTCGGGCCAGAAGAACAGCTGCTGGTCATCCCACACGCCCCAGGCCCAGGATCGCGGCGGCGACTGCGTGTCGCCCAGCGTGATCAGGCGGTCGAGGATCGCGCTGGGCGGCATGTCAAGGTACTGCTCATCCAGCAGATCCACGCCGGGTGAGGCAATCAATCCAGCGGCCGCGCTGAGCTGCGTGGGGTTCTGCGCCACCACCGTGGCCAGCAGGTCGCGGACGATCGTATCGGCCAGCACGCGATGCGCCTGCACGGCCGCGCCCGACGCGGAGCTCGCCAGCGCGCCGGTGTTCACGACCGTGACATGCGTGGCGTCGGGGACGGCCGACACGACAAAGGTGTAGCCGTTGCCCGGCGCGCTCGATCCGAACTGGATCTGCTGCCCGACGTACATCCCGGCCGACGACACGACCGGGATTGTGACGTTGGTGCCCCCCAGCACAACGGCGGTGGTGGTGGTTGCCACGCGCGTGCTTGTATCGGTCACCACGCGCACATTGGTGATCGTCATGAAGCGCGCGTAGTCCTCCAGCCCCGTGTTGGTGTAGGTCACGCCGCTGCCGTTGTAGCAGACGACGTAGAAGGTCGCGCGCGGCGTGCCGAGCGCGACGTGCAGCGTGGTCTGGTTGGCGCCGCCGGTATTCGTCACGATCCCGATCGTGACATTGCCGTTCAAAAAGGCGTCCAGCGCGGTGCCGTAGGCAATGATCCAGTTCGTCGGCAAACTCCACGCGATATCAAACGACACGCCGGCGATATCGCGGCCTCCGCCGTTCGGGACGGAGATCTCCCAGCCGATCAGGTCATTGCCGGTGCGATAGGCCGCATCCTTCTTCAGCGAGCTGTACAGGCGGTTGTTCTGGTCGAGGTTGTAGAGCGTCTCATTCGCCAGCCCATACTCGCGGCTGGTGATCGGCTGCCAGTCGCCCACTTTCGACGTGCTCCACAGCGCGGTGTACCGCGTGTCCGAGAGCGCGCGGCTATACCCCAGCGCGGTCATGCTGAGGCCATCGCCGCCGATCGCAATGTCCTCCAGGCGGCCGGCATACGGCGTCGCGCCGTCCGCGCGCAGCAGCGCATGCGGCAGCGCGGGCCAGTCGTAGTGCGCAAACGCGCGGTCGAGCACCATGGGCGCGGACGCGCGCAGATCGGCGCAGCCGTGCACGTTCGTGCTGAAGCTGCACGCGCGCAGAATCGCCGTGTCGTCGGCGAGCAGCACGCCATTCGCGCGCGTGAAGATGCTGAGCTGCGCACTCATTCACACACCAGATAGGTCGTCTGGCGCGTGATCGTCGGGGTCAGGCTCACGGCCGCCGATCCGGCCGCGTTCTGCGTGGTCCAGTACGGCGTGGTCCCGCCAAACAGATGCGTGGCGTACCACAGCAGCTTGATCACACTGCCGCCCAGCCAGACGCTGGGCGACCCGCTGTAGCTGGTCGGGAGCGAGGCGCCGCCTTGGGTGTGCCGCGCGCGCGGATTGGGGTCGAGCAGCGGTCGCGTCTCTACGCGCAGATCGACGGCGGATGACGGGAGTAAATTGAGCATCGTCACGCGCCGCCCGCTCACCTGCAGAATGATCGCGCGGCCGTCCGTCATATCGACAATCGCTATGGTATCGATGTCCAGCGTGCACGTGCCGCTGATCGTCGTGGCCGCCGCGTAGATATTCAGGCCTTCACTGCCATCCATGTAGTCCAGCTCGCCTAGAAACAGCACCTGCGGGTTGCTCGGCCCGGCCGCAATCACGGTCGTGCGCGTGCCGGGGGTCGCGAGCGCCAGATCGACGCGCACGTTCTCTGCGCGAATCGACCACACACTGGCGCTGTTATTGCGCACGGTGCAGAACACCGCCATGCGGCGGCTGGCCCCCCAGTTCAGCAGCGCATAGAACAACCGACTTTCCGCGCCGGCCGCAGCGGCGGCGTGGTTCAGCCGCCCGACGTTGCCGTTTGACGCGCGCGCCGTGGCGTCAGCGGTGGCCGTGAAGGCTGCGCCGGCCGCCAAGGTCTGCGTGAAGGGGCTCTCGCCCTGAAACAGCGCGATGCCGCCGCCAAGCGCGAAGGGATCGGTCGCGAGCAGCAGATACCCATCGGGGATGTCCAGCACCGCCGACGCGCTCAGCGCAAAGCCCGCGAGCGTGACCACGCACGGCCCGGGCGTGGCCGGCGCGCTCGGCATGGTGACCGTCATCACGCCCGGGTTCGCGACGGCCGATCCGCTGGCGCTCTCGCTCAGCTTGCTCAGAAACGGCGTGCCCAGCGTCATGGTGATCGTGATGTTTTCAATCACATACTTCTGATAGGTGGTCGAGTAGATCGCCGGCAGCGCCATATTCGGCGGCCCGCCGCGCGCGCGGCCAAACACGGGCGCCTCCAGCACCGGCAGCGTCGAGCCCTGCGCCTTCGCGCGCAGCCGGATCGGCGTCACGCTCAGCCCATCGGCCCAGCGCCGCGCATTGTCCAGCAGGCTGTTGAGCGCGCGCGCGGCCGCATACGCCACCGCCGCCGTCTCGCCCATCGCATGGAAGGTGATCACCGCCTGCGTCTCGGCCCACGGCGATCGCGCGCCCAGCAGGTCGTCGCGCAGTGGCGGGATGACGGGCGCGAACGAGACCAGCGCGTAGCTGATCCCATCGGTCAGCTCGCAGGCGTTGCCGACTGTGCCGTCGGTCAATTCCAGAAACTCAAACATTTAGAATGCCCCCGTGCGGATCTGCACGTCCGCGCTATTGCCCTCGGCCCGCAGCCCGGCCTGCACGCCGCGCTGGATGTCGGCCATACTCAGACTGGACCCACGCGCGTCCACAAACAGATTGACGGTGCGGCCGCCGCTGCTGCCACCGCCGCCCGTGGGCGGCATGCTGAGCGCGCGGCGCGTCTCGCTGGCGGTCAGCACGGTGCTGTCCACGCCGGGCATGATCAGCTCAGGGCCGCGCTCGCCCACCAGGTAGGGCGTCATGGCCTCGATCGGCCCGCCGGTGGCCTTGCCCTCGGGGTCGTCGCGCGCGGCGTGCTTCTCGTACGTCTCGATCGTCTTTTTGGTGATGATGAACTCGGTCTGCACTTCTTTGGGCACATTCTCTAAGCTGCGCGTGTAGGCTTCGGCATCCAGCTTGGCGTCCAAGAAGTTATTGACGGCTTTCGCCTCATACGTCTTGGCGTAGTCGTCCATGCCCTTCTGCGTGTCGGCGGCCTGCTGCTGCTGGTCTTTCAGATCGGCGGTCAGCGTATCCACCGACTTGCCCGAGCTGGCGGCGAACGTATCGATCGAGCCGGCCATGTGCAGAAACGTGGAGGCCACGCTCGACTCTTGCAGCCCGTATTCTTTTTCCAGCGCACCGGTGATCTCGGCCGCCTTCTCCTTGCTGATGTTGCCGAGCGATGCCTGGGCCACGGTGTAGTCGATCAGCATCTGCCCGAGGTGCGCATTTTGCTGGGCCTGCTGGCGGGCGTAGCTGCCGGCGGCGGCGGTCTCCTGGTCGGCGTAGGACTGATTGACCGCTCTGATCTGCTCGTCAATCCCCTGCTTTTGCTCGTCGGTGGTGGCCTGTTGCTTCTTGGCCTCCAGCTCGGCGATCTTCTCGGCATGATCGGCCTGCCGCTGCTCGACCCCGGCCAGGAACTCGCTCTGGTTGGTGGCGTAGCCCTGCACCGCCTCCTGGCCCTTCTGATACGTCTCCGCAATCTTCTTGCCTAAGGTCTCAATATCGCCGGCAGTCAGGCTGACCTGCGTGCTCAGCTCGGCCGTGCTGCCCGTGAGCTTGCCGGCCTCAGAGGTGGCGGTCATGGTCGCGGCCGACGCCTTGATGATCGCCTGCTCCTGCTCGGTGTAGGCGGCGGTCGCGATGACCAGCCCATCGCGGTGCGCCTGGATGGTCGCCAGCTCGGCCTGCATCTGCGCGTCGGAGAGATGCCCGGCCGCCTCGCGCTTGCCCAGGTCCTCGACCTCGCGCTGAATCTCCTCGCGCAGCGCCGTCACGCCCTGCGCGTAGGGAGTGAGCGCATCCTTGGCCTTGCCGGTCTGGGTCGCGTAGTCGGCGATCGCCGCCGACGACTCGTTCCACCACGGCTTACTTTCGAGCAGGGCCGTGGTCGCGTCCTCGACCTTGCTCGTAAAGCTCTGATAGGCATACACCACCCCGCCCACAGCGGCGGCCAGCAGAACAAACGGCGCAGCCGCGAGCGCCATGGCGGCGGCATTCGCGATCCAGGCGCTGGTCTGATAGATCAGCACGGCGGTCATAGCCGGCAGGTTGACCAGCATGGGCGCGAGCGCACTGGCCCCGTAAATAAGCAGCGCGGTACTCGCGGCCGCGATCGCCGGGACAAACGCATCCTTGACCACGCCCGCGATCGCTGAGAGCGCCGTCTCGCCCTTGAGCGTGGCATCGGCGTAGTCGGTGATCACATTGATGCCCGAGGAGAGCAGATTGACCAGCGTGGTCAGCAGCGGCAGCGTGGCGCCGCCGACCGTGATCTGGAAGGCTTCGAGCGAGCCCATCAGATTGTCGGTCGCGACGTTCCAGCCCTGCTGCTTGGCGGCGGCTTGTGCTGCGGCCGAGCCGGCCTTGCGCATCGCCTCGCCCATGTCGCCAAAGCCCTTGGCGCCTTGCTCGGCCAGGAGCGCGGCGGCCCGAAACGCATCATTCCCGAAGATCGCCTGCAGCTTGGCGGTCTTTTGCGCCTCGCTCAGCCCGTCCAGACTGCCGTGCAATAGTTCGGCGGCATTGTCAATCCCGACAAACGACCCCTCTGCGTCGTAGAACTTGCTGGTGCCCTCAGCGGTCAGCAGCCCCAGATCCTTCATGGCGGATGCGGCCGTGTCCGTGGTCGGCTGCAAGCGCGTGAGCATCGTTTTGAGCGAGGTTCCGGCGTCGGCGGCGCTGCTAAAGCCCGGGCTGAGCAGCGCCATCGTCGTGACCGTCTCTTGAAACGAGAGGCCGGCGACCTTGGCGATCCCGCCCACATTCGAGAGACCCAGCGCCAGCTCGTCCACATCCACGGTCGAGGCATTCGCGGCCTGGCTGATCAGATCGGCCGACTGCGCTAGAAACGCAGCCTTGTCGGCCGCGTCGGCCGACTTATCGACCCACACGCCCAGCTGCTTACTCAGGATCTCGGCACTCTCCGCGATCCCGACCTCGCCGGCGGCGGCCAGATCGAGCGCGGTTTTCAGTCCGCCGGCGGCGATCGTGGCCGGCTCAATGCCGCCCTTCGCCATCTCGATCGCGGCCTGCTGCACGTCGGCGGTACTTACAGGTAAGTCGCGGCCCATCTGGATGAACAGCTTCTGAAAGTCGTCGAGCGACTGCCCGCTGTCTTTGAGCGACTCGCCCGTAACCGAGGCGAAGCGCTTCATCCCGGCCTCGAAGTCGCCGGCCTTTGAGACCCCATCGGTCGCAAACGACAGCACGGCCTGGCCGGCGGCGGCGAAGCCATCGGTCAGCAGATGACCGACGCGCTCGGCCGCGCCCGTGGCGATCTTGTCCATCACGCTGAGCTTCTTGCCGGCGTCCTCCGACTCGTCGCCCAGCCCCTTGGCCCCTTTGCCGGCCTTGCCCGCGCCATCCCCAAAGTCACCCGCGCTGGAGGCGGCTTTGTCGGTGGCTTTGCTCATCCCGAGCAGCTCGTCACTCGCGGTATCCGCGCTGCTGGAGAGCGCCTTGTTTTCATTCGACAGTCGGGTCAGCTCGTCAAAGGCGGCGGCGGCGCGTTTGTCGGCCGCACTCAAGCTGGCATCCAGCCCGTTGATGGCCGACGCAGCGCCGCCAGCGGCAGCGGCGATCGCCTCCTCCGCCTTGGCGCCCTGCGTCAGCGCGCGCAGATAGTTATCGGCGCCGTCTGCTTCGAGATGTAGACCGACTGTTTCCATCCGGCTTTTTCCGTTTCAGATGCTGCTGCCAGGCGTCCACCGCCCGCATGCGCTGCGTCGTCCGGTAGTGCGCAATGATCAGCGCCTGCGCATCACCGTCCAGCGCGTCGAAGCGCTCCCACTCGTAGTCCCAAAAGTGCGCGGCCTCCAGATACTCGAACTCGGCCGCGTAGCCGATCTCGCCCGCGGGCGGGTCGAGCGCCTCACTCCACAGATCCTTGCCCCGATACGTCGCCTGGAAACGTGGCAATGTGGGCCGCAATCGCCGCCTCCTGCGGCGCTGCTCGCTGGAACACCGCGCGCAGCAGCTCAGTCCAGTCGGCGTCCGACCCGATACACACGAACGCCAGATACACGTAGCGGTCGTCATAGGCGGTCGTATCAATGCCGATGGACGCCAGATCCGCGCGCGTGGACTGCACGGCCGCACCATCGATCGCATCCACCACCACGCCGCGCGTGAGCACGATCTGCTTCAGCCGCTCGCTCAGCTCCTCCTGCACGCGCTGCTCCCACTCGCGCAGCAGCTGCTGATAGGTCGGGTGCGCGCGGTTGGCGATCTGCACCATGCCGTTGCCGTAGTCGACCTCGGATGTCGGCGGCGCGGGCTCGGCGAAGTGAGGATCGGCCACAATCTGGCGCCGAATCTCGGAGCGGATCAGCGTGCTCACCTTGCGGATCTGCACGCTGCGCCCAGTGTCCTGAAACGTGAATGGTTCCAGCCGCTCGGGTGGCGCGTTTCTGCCCTGTCCCATGATCTGTTGCCCTCCTGCAACCCTCCAGTGAGAGCGCGCGGCGCGGGGATGTGGAGGCATCCCCTCAGGCCGGCCGACCCTGCCGCGCGCGTTCTGTTTTCCGTTTTCCGTTTTACGTTTTCCGTTTTACAGCGCCGGCGTGCTGGCCAGATACACCACGCCGTCGACGCCAGCGCCGGCCAGACCGCCCACCGCGAGGTTCCCGGCCGCGACCTGCAGATCGGGCACATCCGGGAAGGCCAGGCGATTGGCGCGGCTGTAGACCGGCGCGGATGGGAAGCGGCTGCTGCCAGCCTCGCTCCACTTATTGCCGCCAAACACGGTCCCGAACACCACGGCGGTGGGGCCGCTGCGCGTGGCCGCGATGTAGCCGACCTCCGCGGTCGCAAACACGATGTCCTGCACCGCGAGCAGCGCCGCGCCCGGCAGCGTGAGCGCCACCCATGTCTCGCCGCCGTTCTCGGTGTAGAACACGATCCCCACGCCCGCGTTCGTGCCGCCGACGTAGGCAATCAGCGGTGAGACGACCGCGACGGCAGACAAGGCACCCGTGACGTTGGTGGTGGTGGCCGCCCAGGTGCGCCCGCCGTCGATCGACTTCAGGATGGTGTTGGACGCCCCCACGGTGAGCAGCACATTCGCTGCGCCGTGGATGCGTGTCAGATTGTTCGTGGTCGCGTTGCCGGCGTTCACGACCGTCACGCCCGAGAGGATGTCGGACGACTTGTAGATGTAGCCGCCGTCGCCCACGAGGAACACCTGCGTCGGGCTGAGCACGAAGATGTCATTCGGGTTTTTGGTCGCGACAAACCCGGTCGTAATCTTGGTCCACGCCCCCGGCGCGCCGGTGAGCTGATTGATCGGACTGACGTAGTAGGCGTTCTCGGACTTCGCCACCACCACCAGATACTGCCCGACAATCGCGATCGCGGTCGCGAGCACGCCGACCCCCAGCCCGGTTAGCGCGGACGTCGCCCAGGTCGCACCGGAGTCGGTCGAGTACAGCACCTTGGCGTTCACGGCTGAAGACCCGCCGGCGGTCTGCTGCAAGGCGTAGACCCACTTGGTGCCATCATTGGCCGGGCCGCAGTCGCTGCAGGCCTGCGAGCCGCCGTAGATCACGTCCACCACCTCGGTGGTCACATCCACGCTCGCGGCCTCGCCCAGAATAAGCGCGCCGACGTCGTACACATCGCCCATCCAGGAGAAGCTGATCTGCGCGGTGGTCTCATCCGACCCATCGAACGGCGTGCGCCCGGCGTAGGTCTTGTCGCTTGACAGCCCGCGCGAGAGGATGCCGAGCGTCTGCCAGCCGTTGATCGGGTCGGAGGGATCGGTGCACGGCCCGATCGTCTCGTAGACCGAGATCGGGCAGTCGAGGCGGAACTTGTACCAGGGCACGCCGCCCCACTTCTGCTTGAGGGTGAGCTGCGCGGTCGGGATGTCGGGCGCGTCGATCGTGTAGCCGGTGCGGAGAAACCCGCCGCGCCGCCGCGGGTCGTTGACGTTGATCGGATTGATGCCGCCGCGATCGGGCCGGCTGATGTCACCGACCATCAGATACTGCTCATCCATGCCGGCGTAGCGCAGCGCATTGCTGGGCGATGGCCCGCCGCGCTGGGTGAACGCGCGAATAAAACTTTGTGTGACGACTTCGTTGGTTTGAGTGGCTGCCATGCTGCTGTCTCCTTGGTGTTAGGCGGTCGTGCCGCGTCGAAGGTAGAGATCGGATGCGGCGCGCCAGGCCTGCACATGGCCCTTCCGCACGCCAAACGGATTACTCAGATCCTGCTGGCTGACCTGATAGCGCTCGGTCTCGGTCGCCTGCAAGGTCAGATCGATCTGCAGATCGTGCAGCCGCTCGTTCGCATCCCGGCAGGCGCTGATACGTCGCTTCAGCTCAGCCGCCGCGAACATCGTGACAATCTGCTGCATGCGCGCGTCCATCTGGCCGTCCGCGCCAAGCGGATACCCGGCGAGGTAGCGCAGCGTCACGCGGTCGGGGTCGCCCGCGCAGCTCGTGCTGGAGATGTCCGACCACGCGCCACTGCTGGCGTCGTAGACCGACGCCGCCGGCGTGACGAGCCCGAGCCGACCATCGCGGATACCCGCGCGCGCAATCACCAGGCCGGTGGTGGCCGGGTCGCTGCTGAAACTGGTGCAGCACTGGCCCGACTCGTAGATCAGCGTGGCCTGGCAGTCGCCCACCGTCGTGCCCCCGGCGTTGGTGGTGCGCTGATACACCTCCAGGCTGGTCACGAAGTTGGCCGCGTCACTCGGATCGAGCGCGCGGAGTGCCGGCGCCTCATACTTGATCGGCTTGACCACCAGCCAGCGCCGCCCGACGATCATCACGTTGCCGCCGCTCACCCGCACGCTCACGGGCTGCACACGCCAGCGCTCGCTCGCGGCCGCGCCATCCAGCCGATCGGCCGCCGCCACATACACCGCCACCTGATCGGCGCTCAGCGTCATCCCCACGGGCACGGGCAGCGTGATCGTGAAGGTGTCTGCAAAGCCGGTGCTGAACACATCGCTGTACACCAGGGTGCTGCCCGCGACTGTCGCGGTGCCAATCGGGGTGAGCTGCTCCACGCCCATGGCCTGCACATAGCCCTCGGGCGCCACCGTCGCCACGCGCCGGCCTGTGGCGTCCATGTCATAGAGCCGCATCAGCATCGGCGGCTCTGCGCGCGGCCAGTCCACGGTCGCCTCTGCGTACTGCGGCGCGACGCGATACCCCAGATAGGCAAACAGCCGATTTTCGGCGCGCGCGATCGCGCGGCGCAGATCGTCGCGCCCGGCCGCATCCGATCCCTGCCAGCTGTACTCCAGAATGAGATCCGAGCACGTGGCGTTCACGGGCACGCGGTCGTTGGCCAGGCCCCAGAAGTGCCAGGGGTTGTAGCCCATCTCCTGACGCCAGATGTCGAGTGGAAGACTCACGGCAACCTCCAGTAGCCAAACACCGCGCCCAGAATGGCGATCGCCAGACCGAGCATCAGCAGCACGAAGGTGATCAGGCAGACTTCTCTGCTTTGAGTTGATCGGCGTAGTGCCGCAGGCGGGCGGTAGACGGCAACCGACCCGCAGTAGCCAAAGCGCCTGCCGAGTATTTGTGCCGCGCGCCAGAGGTCACTCATGGGCGTTTGATCCTATACGCTCTAGGCGTGTACGCCTACACCTTCACCGCGTACACGGCATCCTTCTGCTCGCTCGTAATACCTCCAAGGATGACCCCAAGCGCCTGCATGACTGCCTGCGCCTGCTCGGGCGTCACGTCCTGGTTCGCGCCACCGAAGTGCTCGGCGGTCAACTCGGTAGCGTAGTGGCGGTGTTCCCACTCCCCGGCCAGTGCTGCGAAGTCGTTGGAGAGTTCGATGCACTGCGAAGCGACGGTGCGTAGGCGTGTGATGAAGGCGGTTTCGTTGGTTGCCATGTGTGTGCTCCTTACGGTAGGGCGATGCCACGCGCCGAAAGAATCGTCTTGAGTGCGTTGTAATTGGCCGTGACTTCCGAGTTACTCAAATAGCGGTAGTAAAACAGCATGTATGCGGCTGACAAGCCCGACGAGCCGGGCAGCGCTGATCCAGTGGGGGCGTTTAGAAAGGCGTTGCCTCGCGTGCCGAGCGCCTGAGATCCAAGTAGTGCAGACGATCCCTGGCTGGCAAAAACGGCATTCAGTGACACATCTGCATTCACGCCGTTTCGACGCGCGGTGATGCAGCACCATGTATTCGCTGCGACGGCGTTTGTCGTGTTTATAGGCACATCGTATGCGGTCACAGACTCCCGTCGCCAACGCGCTTTTGCCCTGCCGGTCGCGGGCGTCAATTCCAAGTAAAACCATTCCGCCGATCCGCCAGTGCCTTCACTGTAGAGCAATTCGTTCACGCGCGGCGTTTTGCACACCAGCATGACCGTATGCGCGAGCTGATTCGCCACCTGTACATCTGCTTGCGGGAGCGACACTTTATCGTCAGTCGCATCGAACGTGAGTCCCTGACTATTCCATACTGGCGTTGCTGTCGGCGCGGCCAATGAGCCATTAAAGCCATTCGCGTAATCCGTGAGCGTTGTGCCAGCGCCCTCGTCAAAGCGGTATTCGGCCACGAGGCCCGCCCGAACGAGATCCGTTCGGGATCGCTCCACCAATATCCGTCTCGCTCCAAGTGGCATCGTGCGTCCTAATCCGGCAGAATGCCGACGGTGATCTGAATGTCGCTCGTGCTGGCATACGTCGGCGTACCACGCGCCACCAGTGCCGCGTACAGTGTCGTGCCGCTCGCCAGCACGAATGGCAGCGATTGGCCGAGCGCCGAGCCGACTGAATTGGCCGAGAACGCCGACCAGGATGTGACGCTGATCACACCGACGATTGAGACAAGATCGGCGGCGTTGACCGCAAGTGCGCCGTTGTCGGTGAACGTGGTACTGCCAGGGTTGGCGGTGAAAAACACCACATCAATCGCGGCGCTCTGCTTGGCCTTATCCGAGATGACCACACTCGTGATCGTGCCGCCGCCTGCTGCGTAGCGCACGGCAGAGGTCAGCGAGATCAGACCGCCGATGTTATCGCCTGCGCTGTAGGCTGGCGTGGTCGAGACGGTCGGTGTGGCGGTCTTGATCAGCGTGGCAGCGGTGGCAACTTGCAGAAACTTGCCCGCATCTGAACGAATACGATCCCACGTCGAGCCGTTAAAGCCTTCGAGGAATGCCGCTACAGGTGGAAGTGAAACCACCGCCGAAAATCCGTCCGTGTTTCCATAGCTCGAGGATGGTGACGGCAATCCCACGCCATTCTGATTCGATATGTTGGCCGACATCTCTTGTGGTCCGAGTGGCAATGCAGAGAGAGAGAAAGCGCCATTAACAGTGCCGCTCGTGTAGGAGGTTGCACGTACACGTATCTGAATTCCTGGCGGTACTGCGCCATAAAACAGACTAGATGCGGTCACAGACGCAAAAGGAATTGCATCGGTTGTGCGAAGCATTCGCAAGTCGTACCAGTTTGTGCCATCAAGCGATCCCTGGACTTTTATGGTTGCAGACCACGTTCCAGACAGCATCAAGCTGAAGGATCTGTACGCGCTTGCGTCCATTGCTGCGATGCCATCACCATTCAACGCAACAATGTTTGTCCAGGTCGGAGTCAGCCACGTTCCGCTGACCTTCTGCCCACCTTGCGCATCCATCTGAATGTCGCCGCGCTGTCCGTTCGTGAGCGTCGGTGGTGTGCTGTTGTAGACGCCACCAACCTTGACCGGATTGCCGCTGTCAGTCGCGCCGCTGGCGACGTTGCCGCCAACCTTGAGCACGGATGCGATCAGCGTCGTGATGTTCTGCGCAATGCGCTGCAAGCGGCCGTTGAGGCCGCTTGATGCGATATCCGAAGCGGGCGCAGTTTCGGTGAGGGAGCCGAGCGCGGTGATCTGCGTATCCTGCTTGGCCTCCGTCGCCGGGGCCGCGATCAGCTTTGCTAAAATCGCTTGTTCAGCCGTGATCTGCGTCGCCTGGTTCGCCGCGCTCGCATCACCACCGCCGCCACCGCCGCCGCCCGTGGCCGCATACGGTGCGCCCGTGGCCGGATCGACAAGATAGGCTGGAGCAGCAGCGCCGCCCCCGAGTTTCACCGCCATGATGTTATCTCCGTTCCGTCCACTTCTGAAAGCCGATCGCCACGCTTGAGAGGGCCAGCGCCGTGAGCACGTAGCTCGCCCAGCCGCTCTGAGGGAGGAATGCCGCGACAATCCAGCCGACCCAGAACGAAATGCACTTGATGCAGTTCAGCCCGCGCCCGACCCACGTGCGCTGGTCCGGGTCAAGCGCACCGCGCAGCTTGGTAAACACACCAAACGGCCCCTCTTCACTACTAACCATGAAGCTCACGCGGTGCGTGGCCAGCGCGGCCAGCACGAACATTAGCCAGTCCATGCGCGCACCGCCTCGATAATCTGGCGCCGATCCGCCGCGCTCAGCCACCAGCCGACTGGGATCGCGACGTTGCGACTGGCGAACACGTCCACGCCCGGCAGCGGGCCGTTCGGGAAGTGAAACGCCGCGTGCGTGTCATTGCGTGCGTGCACCGGGCTGCTTGCCACGCCGCGCTCGGCCAGGTGCGCGATGAAGGCGGCGCGGTCCTCGACCAGCAGCGTGTACAGCCACCAGCTCGACGCGTCCGACCACGGCGGCAGCACCACGCCCGGCGCGCCGTTCAGGCGGCAGTTGTACTCGGCCGCGTTGAACTGATGCGCGCCAATCAGGTTCTCCACATGCGGCAGGTTCGCCAGCCCGATCGATGCCGCAATGTCGTTCATGTGGTACTTGTAGCCGGCCTCCTGAATGTTCTGCTCGCAGCGGAAGTCGGCCTTGCTGCGCCGATCGAGCCCGTACCAGCGCAGCAGCCGCGCGCGCTCCATGTCATACGCTGGGCACCACAGCGCGCCGCCATCGCCCGTGGTCAGATGCTTAATCGCCTGGAACGACCAGCACACATAGTCCCCGCCGATGCCTGCGCCCAGACTGTGCGCCGCGTCCTGAATGACCGGGACGCTCCACTTCTTCAGCGCCGCGTAGTCGCACAGCGCGCCGCCCCAATCGACCGCCACGATCGCGCGCGTGCGCGGGGTGAGCTTGCGCGCCACGTCGGCGGGGTCGATCAGGCCCGTGAGCGGGTTCACATCCGCCCACACGGGCGTCGCGCCGCGATTGACGATCGGGCTATTCGTCGCGGTGCAGGTGACCGGCGTGGTGATCACCTCATCGCCCGGGCGTAGGCCAATCAGGTGCAGCGCGAGGTCGATCGCGCTGGTGCAGCTGTTGACGGTGAGCGGCGGCGCGGGCGTGCCGAGCAGCTGCTTCAGCGCCGCCTCGAAGCGCTCGACCTGCTCGCCCTGCCCGATGTATCCCGAGGCCAGCACGTCGGCCACGCGCGCGGCCGCGTCGTCGGCCATGGAGACTTTAAAAAGACTTATCATATTCGCACATCCGTGCTATAATTAGGCATAACAAAGCCACGCGGTGCGCTAACACCCGTGGCATGACACATCGATTGGAGGTCGATATGTGCCCCAAGTATACCACGGACGATGCTACCCGCTTTTGGTCGAAAGTTCATAAAACCTCTGACTGTTGGCTGTGGGTTGGCGATCAGTTTTCGAACGGCTATGGACGCTTTACTGTCAGTAAAGGCCCGCAAGTCGGCGCGCACCGGACGGCGTATGAGCTGGCCTATGGCCCGATCCCCCGAGGCATGGTTATCTGCCACCGGTGCGATACGAAGTTGTGTGTGCGGCCTGATCATCTCTTTGCTGGAACGCAGGCCGATAATATGCACGACATGATCGCAAAGGGTCGTGACCGCAAGGCAGAGTATGACAAGCAAGTTCGCGGCGAACATCACCCAGTCGCAAAGCTGACGGACGACGATGTGCGCAGTATCCGCCGACTCAGTGCGGATGGCGTATCTCAAGTCCAGCTGGCGCGGCAGTTTGGCGTTGCGCGTAGCCTCATTCACCGTATTCTTTATCGCTTGTCGTGGTCTCATATCGATTAGCTACTCTAACCAGCCATTGGTAAACAATTCGGCCGCGTGTGGGGCATACTGCGCACCGGTGCAGTATGCCAAGGCATTATGGGCGTGTAATCGTCTCCATCCCGCAACTGCACCACAATGCGGGATCGAATATGTATCGTGGAAACGATGAACGTCCCATAAAAAGAGATCATCATGGCAGGCCACACTGGTCTCATTCCAGCGGATGCCGCAGCCGCTGTAGCACCCGGTCCAGTGCGCAAAGTTGCCCGTGGTCAACTGCCGAGCGTCCAGCGGGCACACATCGCGCCCCGGCGCCGCGCCATCCTCAAAGGCGTACCACGTCCCGCGCGTCCAGTGCTGGCCGGGCGCGCGGTGGAAGAATGCGCTGATCTGATTCAGCCACTCGGGGTGAAACAGGTCGTCGTCGCACAGATAGGTGACATACGGTGACTGAACCATACTGAGCGCCTGATTGATCAGCCGCCCCAGGCGCGGCGTGTGCAGGCGCTCGATCGTGGACATCGGCGGTGCCAGCACAAAGCGCGCGGCGGCATTGTGGCGGCGCACGCGGGACTGCACGTCGAAGTCGCTGCCGTCGTCGGTGACAATCAGCTCGCAGGGCTGGCCGATAGAGGCAAGAGCCTCGTCGAGCATGCGCGGGCGGTTGTAAGATAGGAGGATAACGGCGACGTCGATCATAGGTTCTTCCGATACACCAGCACGGCATGCTTATCCATCGCATAGGCGATCTGAAAGCCGGCCCCGAGCGCCGCGCGGATGCTGGGCGTGTTGTCGGCCAGGATCTCAGCATACACATCCGCCTCGGTCGCACGCGCCAGATAGCCGTAGATCTGTCGTCCGAAGCCGTGCCCGCGCTCGCGCGGCGCAACAGCCAGCGAGCACCACCAGCGATCGTTCTCTAGCCTGAGCAGCCCGTAGCCGATCGTAGTGGCCGCGATGCTCACAATCCAGATCGGGCACATGGCCGGGTCGCGCCTGGCCCACCACGCGCGCTGCTCCTCGCGCGAGATCTCGGCGGTATCGCGGGTCATCCACTGCCGGCCGCTGTTGCGCAGCACGCGTATGAGCTCAGCATCCACAGGATCGGTTGTCGCAGGGCGGAAGCTCAGCATGGCCTACCTCGCAATCGCGATAATCTCATCACGCCAGACCGGCCCCTCAGGCCAGTGCGCGAGCGTGCTCGTAATGAAATCGTAATCGCCGCCGTAGCGATCGCTCCACTCCCCGAGCTTGCCGGGGATGTTCGGCGGCACAATGCAGTGCCCGCCGATCGCGTCCGCAATCACCGCGTGCGTCTCCGGCAGCGTGCGCCCGAGCCGCCCACAGTGGAAGCGGAACATGAGCACGCGCGGCTCTGTAAGCTCGGCTATGGCCTGACGAATGGCCCACAGCCCCTCGGGCGCAAACACGTCGTCGTCGTCGATAAACACCAGATAGTCGCCCGTCGCCGCCCGCATGCCCTGATTGATCTGCGGATGGCCCCAGGCGTGCCCGCGCGCGTCGTGCTCCAGGTAGCGAAAGCCGTGCACGCGACAGATCCCCTCCACGTGCGGCAGCGGCCCCTCGTGCGTGTCGCCGACGATGATCACCTCATCGCCGGCCACCAGCTGCGGCCGCATGCTCGCAATCAGGCGATCCAGGCCGTCGCCATCCGGCGTAGGAACGATTATCGAGAGCCGACTGCTGGCCATCCCTGCCGTCTCCGCTGGTCAAAGAGCCGCTGATCGCGCTCGCTGTTCGCCCGGCCCTCCGCGTACACCGCGTCATCCTGCCCGCCGAAGTAGGGATGATCGTGGTACAGCATGGCATAGGGCGCCTTGGCGTACAGCCCCTCAGCAATCGCGCGCTGACACAGCTCGGTGTCGCCAAAGTTGTGCGCGTACCACACGGGCCAGCCGCCATAGCGATCGAGCAGCGCGCGGCTGATCAGAAAATGACAGCTGTGCTCGGTCTCGTGACTATCGCCATTAAAGCCAATCATGCCCGGTCCATCGCCGAACAGCTCCTCGTAGGCATCCGCCGCCCGGCGCAGCCAGTGCATGCCGGGAAGCAGATCGTTGGCGAGCCCTATGAGGTGCGTGAACTCGGGCCACTGCTCGGTCGCCTGCTGCAAGGCGTTCCAGTAGCCTGGCTGAGCGCACTCTATCACCCACACGGGCGGATTGACGGCCGCCAGCGCCTTCGCGACAATCGGATCGCGGTCGACCATACAGATCAGCTGCCACGCCACATCACCAGCGGTCGTGAGCAGCCTGCGCACGTTGCGCACCGTTTGCTCGGGCCTGCCACGGCAGGGCATAATCGCCGCTATCCTCATGGCCGCAATGCCTCGGGCGCCGCGCGTCCCTTGGTCGGCTTCAGCGCCTTGGGCGAAGCCTCGGGCGCGTCTGCCGTCGCCACCTCGGGCGCGGGCACGAATGGCGCGACCGGCGGCACGATGCGGATGTCCATCACGCTCAGCAGCCAGTCCACATCGGCCGGGTGCACGTGCACGAAGCGGTTGATCGCATTGTTCCCGACCTGATAGCTGCGGCCTGTCACCGGGCTGCGGTAGGGCACCGACCCGCGCTCGGGGCCGTAGAACTCCATGCGCACGTCGCCCTCGTGGTTGACAATCGCGTTACTGGGCGGCGGGATCGCCGCGAGCGCCTCTATGGTCAGTCCTTTCAGCGCGTCATCGCCACCACAACAGCTCGCCATCGCAATCACCCCCTTGTCGTTTGCGTACTTGGTCACAATCTGCGACATCAGGCGGTGCGCGTGCGCGGCGGTCTGCCCGTGGTCGCGCGCCCGCTCGCCCAGTCCCGTGCGATACACCATGGTCATCTGCGGGATGCGCCGCCCGCACACGCCGGCGATTGCGAGCCTGAGAAACAAGGTCCAGTCCTCGAAGCCCGCGACCGCCTCATCAAAGCCACCCACTGCCTGCGCGGCTTCGGTGGGCACCAGCGCGGTCACGACGTGCAGATTGTGGCGCGCGAAGTCGGCCTGGTCGTAGTCGGGCGTGCGGCCGATGTTCGGGGCGCTGCCGGGCGCCTCGATCGTGGTGTACACATCACCGTAGGTATACCCGACGTCACTCTGCACGTAGCCGCGCAGCAGCGCCTCGATCCCGCCGGGCAGCAGATAATCGTCGGCGTCCAGAAACAGACAGAACGCGCCGCGCGCGGCCGCGATGCCCATATTGCGCGCGACGGCTGGGCCGCGCCCACCGCCGGTCTGGATGACCGGGCCGCACACGCTGCTGTCGGTGATGGTCAGATCGCGGCCGCTGTCGTTCACCACGATCGCTTCGACGTGCGGCGCGACGCTCGACCAGGCCACGCTGGCCACGGCCTGGGGGGCGTAGCGCACGTGGCTCGGCCCGACCGGGATAATCACGCTGACGAGCGGGTTATCCATTCTCGTGTGGCTCCCGTGCGTCCAGCAGCCGTGCGAGCTTGGCAATCAGCACAAACTGACCATGCCCCGGCGCGCCGGCGCCCAGATGATCGCGGGCATATACCTGCGCGTGCAGCACTTGCGACCACTCGCGCGCGTCCAGCTCGCGCGTCCATCCTGGTTGTGACGGTGTGTTTTCTTGGCCTTCCATCGGTTGGTCCTCCCGTTGGAATGAAGTGAAGCTGGGCGACCCTGCGCCGCCCAGCGCCGACACGGTTCCGCCTTACGGCGTGGACTGGTAGAAGCTCGGGCCAGGGAACGACGTGCCGCCGCCGTTCTTGAAATACGGATCGCCCGGGAACGGGCTGCGCTCGTGGAAGCTGTAGCTGTAGCGGATGTTGGTGAGCCGCGCGCCCAGGAACGGCGCTTCGATCACCAGGCGCGGCCGGGTGAGGGCGGAGACCTGATTACACCAGTACGTGGGCGGCATGTAGTGCAGCAGATAGCGACCCTCTTGCGAGATGTCGTAATACTGCGTCATCTTCAGCTCGTTGATTTTCTCCTCCGCCGCGTGCGGCCCCTTCCAGTTGAAATACTCGAAGTAGGTGATGTTATTGCCCGCGTAGCCAAACGCCGGGCCGGTCAAGGGCACGATGTAGATCGGGCTCTCGTAGGTCCCCAGCGCCGGCACCGACTCGGCGATCGCGTCGTCGATAATCACCTCGACCTTCTTGCCGTCGATCAGGAGGTAGTTATTGCTCCGCATATCGTCGCGCATGCGGATCGCCTCTTCGCCGTTATAGGTGATCTGCTGCCCGCTGGTGCTCGTGCCAATCACGCTGCAGCGGTAGGTCAGATAGTTGCACGGCCAGGCGGCGGTGAGCTGGTGGAAGAGGCTGTAGCGCATCACCAGGCCAAAGGTGATCGGCGCGAGCCCCAGCTGGCTGCTGAGGTAGTCCAGATAGTTGACCATCTCGGTGATGACGTCCACGATATTCAGCGGGGTCACGCCGCTGATGTTCTGGCTGCCAAACGAGACGACCATGCTATCGACGGCCGGGCAGGCGACGTTCGAGATCGCGTCCTTGTAGCCGGTGTTCAGCAGGCGGTCCAGCCCGTTGTACTCAATATAGCCCGCGCTGCCGGCCGTGTTGGCCGGGTTGCCGTCGAACACCAGATGCCGATACTCGCGCATCATGCCGTTGAACAGCTCCAAGAGCGCCTTGGCGCCGGCGTTGCGCAGCGCCGTCTCGGGCGAGACGTTGCGCGGCATGTCGATATTCGCGAACGGGTTGCCGACAATGCGCTGGTCGACAAACTCGCCGCGGTTGACCTGCTCGCCGGCGGTGTCGATCCGCACCACATTCGAGTCCATGGTCAGCCGCCCAAACGGGTGCGTGCGCTGGCAGATCTTGAGGTTGCCCGGCAGCTTGCCGCCGGCACACGCGGCGGTCGGGTTCGATCCGGTGTTCGCCGTCTGCCCGGTCAGCACCGGCAGGATCGGGTTGAGGTAGTTTGAGGCGCGGTAGGGCAAGCGCCCGGCCAGGCCGCTCTGGGCCTGGACCATCGCGTTCACGATGTTCGGCTCCATGCCCGGCGTGTTGAGCAGGGCGTTGTAGCCGTGCGGGTTGATCACGGTCGGCGTGGTGGCGGCGGCTTTGAGCGCCGTGGACACCCCTTCCGCAACGGCGGCCACCAGCAGCGCGTTCTGCTGGGTTGTGGCCTCTTGTTCGGCTGCTGTTGGCATGACGTCACTCCTGTTATCACAAACGATGAACGATGAACGAAACGAACGATCTATCCGGACGGCAGCTGGCGCTGCATCATCTGGTGAAAGGCGGTGTTCGGACTGCCGCCGCCCTGCACGGCGCGCGCGGCCATGTCCCACATCTCTTTGCTGATGCCGGGAGGCGGGGCGTCGGTGTCGATCTGCGCGGGCGTCTGCGGCCCGGCGCTTTTGAGTGCGGCCTCCGCGTCGGGTGAGAGGCCCACCGCCGGCGCATCGCCCTCCAGCTCGGCCAGCTGGGCGGCGAGCTGCTGCTGCTGGGCTTTGAGCGTGGCGATCTCGGCCGCCGCATCCGATTCTTTGGTGGTGAACATGGACTTCAGCTCGTTGACCTGGCCGTCCATCTTGCCGGCGATGTCGATCGCCTTGACCAGCGGCGCGATCGCCTCAGCGACCGCCTGGCCGATCAGGCCCGCAAACGCGGCCGGCGCCATGTTGCCGACCACATCGGCGTCGATCGCCTCCTCCTCCATGCCGTCATCCAGCTCGCCTGGCACGTCGGCCTGCAACTCGATCGCGGCCGCATCCTCCTCGGGTGGTGGTGGTGGGCCTGCGGCCTTGAGGGCCACAAAGTGGCCGTCCTGGATGATGCCGGGCGTGCCATCGGGCGCCACGTACACGGCGGGGGCGTCGTCGCTCTTAAACGCGATGCCCTGCGTCTGGGCGGCCTTCTCGGTTTGCACGAGCTGCGCGCCCAGCTGCTGCGCTTGCGCGGCGTCCAGGCCCAGCTCGCTGATCGCGGCCTTAAAGCGGCGCTCCATCTCTTCGGGGTCCATACGGTGCTCCTTGACGGTAAAGCCGGTAAACAGATTGCTCGCCCGGCCGTACCGGGTCGGGACTAAACTGCGCTCAAAGGTGCGCATCTGGGTAAACACTTTGTCCGGGCCAGGGTGCTGCTCAGGATGGAAGAAGCCCGGCGACATCTCATGCCGCTCAGCCACGGCGGCCACGGCGGCGGCGATTGCAGCGCTCTTGAATGTGCCGCTCTCGACCCGCGTGCGACCGATCACCACGCTGTAATCGCACATCCCCAGGTCCAGGCCTGGCCCCCACGGCTGCGCGGGGTTGCTCGGGTCGGGCGCGCCGACGTGCCAGTAGCGCAGCGGGCCGAACTGGCGCGTTGCCATCATCCGCTGACTGTCGGCCTCCAGCGCGGCGGTGGCTAAGATCTCGCCATCGCGGTCACGATACGCCGTGGTCGTGCGCGCAAGCCAGCGCGGCGTGCCGCTGGCGTCCTTGTAGACCGTGAAGGCGGCTTCTTTGCGGCGCGTGCGTGGCTGCTGCGCACGCGCGAGTCGGTTGCGCTCGGTCTCGATCCGTCGCGACTCGGCCACACGTGCGCGCTCCTGCTTGGCGCGGGCATCGTGCAGCGCCGCACGATACCCGCGTGTATCGCCGCGCTCCAAAGCGGTCAGGGCGCGCCGTCCGGCGTCGCTCGTGATGTAGCCGTCGCCGCTGTTCTCCAGCAGGCCCTGGTCGACCATGTTCTGTATCGCCTCAGTCCCGCCCGGCGCGTTGCCCTCAGCCGCCGCGCGCAAACTGCTCAGCGCGTCAGGCGACATCCCGACCGTGCTGGCGGTCTCAGCCGCCGTCTGCGCGCGTCGCGCCGCGCGGTCGGCCGCGGCGGCGGTGGGGTCGCTCGGTTGCTTGGGAGTGCTGCTCCCCCCGCCACCGCCCGCTTTGGGCTTCTTGGCCGCGTCAGCGCGCCTCTGCTCGGCCTCTGCCCGCTTGCGCTCCGTCTCGGCATGGCGTGCCTGCGCGGCGGCCTGCCGATCCGTGCGGGCGCTGGTGCGGTCGCGCCCACTGCTAATTGTGTCGCCCGCGCGGCCCGCGTCGCCGGCGTCGGCGGCTGCGAGGAGCGCCCGTCCCGAGGATGTCAGGCGAAAGCTCCCATCCTGCGCGCGCTCGACCAGGCCGGCCTGTTCAAACCCCCCGCGCGCGATCGCCGCCGCGTCGGGCTGCTCGCCACTGCGCAACGCGGCAAGCGCCTGCTGCCCATCCGGCGCGATGTTCATCTTGCCGAGCACGTCGGCGCGGTTCTGGGCCTGCTCGGCTGCGTGCTGGGCCGCCCGCTGCTCGGGGGTCAGTTTCTCTTTTTTGGGCTTGGCCCCGCTGTCGCCCTTCTTGCCGCCGCCCTTGCCACCCTTGCCGCCCTTCGCGCCGCCGCTCGGGGCCGCGTGCGTGGTCGGTTTGGGTTGCTTGCTCAGCTGCACGCCGCGCTGGGCCGGGCCGCCCGATGCGCCGCCAGCGGACGCGAACTTGCCATCGCCGCCGCGCGTGAGATTGCCCGCGATCGTCTCGCCGGCCCGCGCACCGAAGTTGGCCTTGGTACGAATGCCCCAGATTATGCGGAGGTGTGGCATAGAAGTGCAAAAGAAAAGGCGCGGCCCGCTCTCCGTGTGGAGAAGCGAAGCCGCGCCCTGTTCGGGTACGGTTATGTCATTACGATTATTGTACCAGATCCGTCAATCCCTTGCGTCGCTCTGCACGACAGGGGATCGTGCGCGGCAGCCCGAGCAGATCGTCGACCGCATTCAGCGCCATAATTAGCGCGGCGCGGAGTGTCATCATGAGGCTGTGCGTTCGTTCGTTCACCCCTGTTCGCCCCCTCGTATGCGCAGGGTCGCGCGGCTGTGGCGCTTATCCCACACCAGACGCACGCCGCGCGTGTAGTTCGTTTCCTCGTGCACGATCTCTTTGGAGCGCGCGGCCGTGCGCATCGCGTTCGCCAGCCAGGCGCTGCTGCTCTGCCAGTCGGGCCGCGTGGCGACAAGCAGCAGCTGCAGGAGCGTGCTGTTGCGCCCGACCAGCGCCGCGTTATCCGGCGGAAACAGCGCCGCCGCCTCGATCCGATCCGGCCACAGATCGAGCACGAAGCCCACCGACGTCCCGACCGTGCGGCCGTTCTGCTCGCTCCATGCAACGCTGGCCGGCTCCTGGCTGAACAGATCCTTAATGCTCGGCATCGATGCTCCGCTGCATGGTGACAGCAAACTGGCGCTGCCACTTGCTCTTCATCGCCTTCGACCACTCGCGCGGCGCGGTGCCCGGGTGGTGCACCGTCGTGCGGCGTATCACGCTCACGTTGCCCGTGCTGCCCACGTTACTCCCGATGTAGCGCGCGCGGCTCTTGGGCCGAAATGGCGTGCTGAACGCCAAGACACCACCGGCCTTGGGCGCGATCTCGTGTGCCTTGGTGCCTTTGTTCAGCATCGCGTACACCGGATCGTCGGTCGCCACCTCGCGGCTCCACTGGGTCGGTGATGTGATGCGAAAGTCCGGCTTGTGCTGCCAGGTCGCCGTGGTCACGCGAAAGTCAGTCTGCACGGCCTTGGCCGTCGCGTTCAGCGCGTTGGTCAGGGCGCGCGCCATCCGTACGGGGTCGCACACCAGCTTTTTAGGGAGAATGACTTTCGACGGCATTAGATCTGCACCACGCCTTCCCTGATTTTCAGCGGCGACCAGTCGCTCGCGCGCTGCTTGCATCCCTGGCAATGCTCCGCATCACCCATCACCCAGGTGCAATCGTAATTATTCTCGCCCTCCAGCTCCTGCACATCCCACGCGCAGCGGCAGTTGGTGAGACATGCGGTTGTGCCGTCGCCCGGCATCGCCGGCAAGGGCAGCAGCCGCGTGGCCCCGCGCCAGTACGGCGTCTGGATCGACTTGGCGTACATCGCCGCGCGCGCGTTCCATCCGCGCTGCCAGTCGGCTGCGCCCTGGATCTCGAGTGCAAACTGGCCTAAGAACCGCAGTTGCGTCGCCAGGTCGGTGCGCACCGCCGCCCGCGCCGCTGTGCTCAGCTCCGTGGCGCCACTGCCGGCGAGATACGCGGCCTGATGATAGCGCGCGAGCTGGCGTTTGAGTTCCTCCTGCCAGGCCGCGACCTGCGCGGGGTCGGCTTCGAGTGCGTCGGTAGCAAGGGCCACGAGCTGCGAGAGGCGCGCAATCAGGCGATCGAGCGTGGAGCGCCGCGGATCGGTCATACGAGCGCCCCCAGCCGCCGCGCGCTCTGCAGCTCCGCGTCGAGCAGCGCGTCAAGCGCGCTCTTGGTTGTCACCTGCTCGCCCAGCGGATACTCCATCCGCTCGTCGCCCCAGGCCAGCGTGACCTGATCGAACTGCACCGGCGTCTCCACTCGGATCGCAGGCGTCGGCGCGTCGGCGGGCACATAGGCGACCGTGATATGCGGCGTGAAGCCGTGGTTTGTGGCGTACTCGAAGCCGGCCCGCTCGATCGCCGCACACAGCGACTGGCGCAGCTCGGGCAGGCCAGGCACGTCGGGCGCCACGAACACCGCGTTCGTACCGTCCGCTTCACTATGGAAGAACCGTCCCAGCCCGTTAATCGTCCCCTCAAGTGCGTGCCCGTGCGCGGCTGCCCACTCCTGCACCGCCGCGGCCAGCCGATCCTTGTTCGTGGCCAGCGCCGTCTCGCTGCTATCGCCCAGAAACGCCAGTGTCAGATGCAAGCCCTCGATCGGCTCGGTCACACCCTGCTGTGCGGCGAGCTGCTTGGCGGCCGCCGCGTCGGGGTAGAGGGCCACCATTACGCCAGTGTGCTCGGCCGCCTTCGTGGCCACGCCCGGACGCTCGCCCGCTTGCGGCTTGGGCGGCGCGGTCGGTGCGCCCTGGATAAGCCTGAGCGCCCACGCATTCGGTGCACTCTCGCCCACCGGCTTCTCGTCGTCGCTGAGCTGCCCGCCCGCCGTGGCGTCGCCCTGCAGCAGCTCCTGGGGCAGATCGCCCGCGTCCACCGCCAGCTGGCGCGCGATCGCCGGGCTGATCTCGCCACTGTCAATCTGTACCTTGCGCGTGTCGGCGCGCGCCTTGGCCACGTCGGCCTTGGCCTTCTGGTCGCGCACGTCGTTGTCGTCGACAAACTCCAGCTCGGTGGTCGCACTCAGCACGCGGTCGGAAACGGTCTGCTCCCACCACTTGATGAACGCCGCGATCCCGATGCCCGCCGACGCCTCCTGCAAGATCACCGTCTGCGTGCCCGTGCCCAGGCCCTGGCCCGAGAGGGGCTGGATGTCCTGCACCGGGACCCCGATCGCGTTGGCGTAGATCAGATAGCCGTTGTCGCGCTCATCCTTGGGCACAAACGACGTCAGCAGCTCCTTGAGCCGCACCTCAATCACCGAAAGCGGCGTGTCACCCGGGATAGCCCCGAGGATGGTCCCGAGATAGTAGACCATGCCCTTGGCCACCGCGTCGGCCTTGCCGCTCTTGATGATATCCTGCAGGGTCTGGTCGTTGATGCCCTGGAGGAAGGCGAGCTTGTTCGCCCCGCCGCCGGTGAGGTTCTCGAACACCAGCTGCTCCATGGCCGCGAGCTTGGCGATCGTCTTATACGCCCGGCTGGCCGCACAGCGCCCGATGCCGAACAGCTCCGCACGCGCGGAGGGCTGGTCGGCGTACGTCAGCACCTGGTCCCAGCGCAAGAGCTGCACGGGGCCGCTCACGGGCCGGTAGCGCACCGGGTAGGCCACATTCCCGGTGCGGTCGCAGCGCAGGCTATCAAGGTGATACAGCCCGGTGATCTTCGCCGCGCCGCTGCTGCCGGTCAAGGCCACGTCGGTGAACGCATCATCCCTGGCCGCCTTGGCGCGTACTACCTCGGTGCGCTCGTTCGCGCGCCGGATGCGGATGAAGATGCCGTTGTCGCACAGCAGCAGGTCCTGGATGACCTTGAGCGCGAAGGGCACCCAGCCCTCGCCGCCGCCCGCACGCTTGAGTAGCTCCTGCGACTGCGTGACGCGGCGCGCGCTATCCTTGCTATCCTTGATGACATAGCCGTGCGCGGCGAACTTGGTCGCGGTGCGCGCCACGGCCGCCGCCCACATGTCCTCCATCTCGACCGTGGCGGTCAGCGCGTAGTCGCGCAGTGGTGACCAGTAGGGCGGGAGCCCGCCGTAGCTGCCCACGCCGCTCAGCATCTGCGGAAACACAAAGCGCAGCGGCATGCCGAAGCCCGGCGTGGCCAGGCTGTCGCCGGCGATGGTCGAGGGGGCGAGATCGGTCATACGTCATGCCTTAGGGTCCAGATGAGGTACCTGCACTCATCAGGGCCATGGTCGTGCTGCTTTACGGGTGTGCCATCCGGGCCGTTGCGATAGCTGGCCATCTCATACCGGAAGTGGCGGCAGCGCGGGTGCACCAGCAGTCGGCGCCGGCCGTTCGCATCGGGCGCGATCGCGCGGCGCATCTCCTTGATACTCTCGGCCACGCTCTGCGGGCTGTTGCGCGTGTAGATGTTCGCCGCATACAAGCGACCCTTGAGCTCGGCCGCACTCTTATCGACCGCCGCGTAGGTCGGCGTCGGATATCCTGCGATTGTATTCATGGCGAGCACGTCGGTGATATGCGTGTCGCTCAACTTTCCGACCTCGTAGCTTTCAGCAAAGCGGCAGATCGTGCCGTCCGGTCGCACCTGGTAGAGCCCAAACACGCGCGGGTGACTTTCGGCCGTGTACTGGCGCGTGCGCGGATCGAACGTGCCCACATAGCCATCGTCCACACCCCAGTAGAGCAGCCCGCCCTCTACGATGTAGTCGGCCGCCTCCGTGACATTGCCATCCTCGGGACCATCGCTCCAGCAATCATACACCAGACCGGTCGCATTCGTGAATGCCTCAATGTCGTTCGCCGGATACTCGCGATAGACCGTGGCCGTGTCGCCGCCGCTCTCAACGAGCTTGGCGTCGCGCCAGTCCGGCCCGCGATCGGGGCGCGCGGTCCAGGGCAAAAAGATCGGCACATAGCCGCTCGCCCCACTCTTGGCCGCATTCCAGAGCTGATGGTAGGGCGTGCCGTTTCCATCGGCCGAGGATAAGATCACCAGCTTGCCGCCGCCGTCGATCGTCGGCTTGACCGCGCCCAGCGTGGTCTGCCCCCACTGCATAAACGCAAACTCATCCAGCACGGCCAGCGAGGCGGTGAACGACCGCCCGGCGCGCTGGGTGCTGGGAAGACTCAAGACTTGCGAGCTGTTCGCCCACTCGAGCTCGCCCTTGTTATCAGTGAGCAGCGGCGCGAGATCGGCGCGGTGGTGGTGGTGGTGCATAAACGAAATGCGATCGATAATTTCGTTTGCCTCGAGCTGCCCTTGCGAGTAGACCAGCACAACCTGGCCAGGGATCTGCGTGCAAAGACACAAAATATAGCCGCAGAGCAGCCACGTGATGCCGAGCTGGCGCGCCTTGAGAATGACGGCGAGCCGCTCGCGGTGGATAGTCGCCAGCGTCTCGGCCTGCGCGGGCCACAGCGCAAACGGCGCGGTCGCAAAGCCGGCGGCCTGCGGCGTCTTGATCTGGGTCCCGCCGATGAACGCGACGATCTCCTGTTCAGTCAGCGGGCCGCGAGCCCTGGTCGCTGCCGTCGTCCGTGAGTCCTTCGAGAAGTCGAATGACTTTATCGAAAGCGACCCCGTGAAGTACTGCAGCTTCCGAGGCGGATTGTTTGAGAAGCCACTCTTCATTGGCGAACACTTTTTGCTGAGCCTTGAGCGTTTCCAGGGTCGTGACGGCGTAATCGAGCAAGAGCGCGCCGATCCGCTCTCTTTTTGTGGATGCATCCGGTGCATCCACCAGAACAGCCGAGCCGAGCACGTCGGCGTGGCGCTGCTTCCAGCTCTTCAGCGTGCCGATTGGCACGCCCATGGAGCGGGCCACTTCGCTGAAGCTCTGTCCGGCCAGGAGTGCAGCGAGCGCCTGCGCTTTGATGTGTTCGCTGTACTCGGCCACGCCTAGACCGCCACGCCCAGCAGCGAGTGCGACAAGAACACCAGCGCGCCGGCCAGGGCTGCGAGAAACGCGATGACAAAGGTATTGGCCCCAAGGCGCGCGAGTCCCCACCACACACCGCCAAACGCCAGCGCGATCGCCAGCGCGAAGATCAATGCTTGCACAGACATAGCCTTAGCCTCCCGCCGCGCGCAGCCAGCAGTACAGCCACGCGCGGACAATCAAACGATCGAGCCAGAAAAAGAACTCAGCGCACAGATGCCAACCTCGCCGGCGTCGTCTCATAGCGACCTCACACGAACAAACAGCACCAGGACACCGACGAGCACCAGCACCAGCACAACTGAGATGAACACTAAAAACCGAAACGTGCGCCGCCGGCCCTTTGGTGCGTCGAGATCCTCGCGTTTCGCGCGCGCGTTCAGCGCCTCAATGATCGGCCCCACGTCCAGCCGCCAGTCGCCGGCCGCGTGCTGTGCCGCGCCAATGATGCCCACCTTCTCCTCAAGCGTCGCCACGCGCTGATTGGTCTTGACCGCCTGCACGAACAGGAATTGCTGGTTGTCCTGCAAATGCTTCCCCAGCAGGCGCTGCACTTCGTCGGCGGGCTGGGGTGAGAGCATCTCATTCAGCGCGGCAATGTTCGTGCGCAGCTCCTCAATGTCGAGTTCGATGAACGGCTCAGCATCATCACCCTTGCGCGCCAGCTGGCGCTCGCGAATGCGCAGCCGCCGCTCGTAGGTCGCGCGCAGCGTCTCGGCCTGGTCGCGGTCCTCAAGTTCGAGTGCCATCGCCGGCGTCGTCCTTCAGCACGATCTGGTCGCGGTGCTCAGCCATCCAGCGCGTGGTCTCGGTCAGCGTGCGCCGCTCATCCGCGCTCAGCTCATCCGCGATCGTTTGCGCTCGCACCTGCTCCAGCTCGCTGCGCAGCGCCTGCACCTGGTCGATCAGATGCTTGATCTGCTGCTCTTTGCGCTCGATAATCACGCGCTGCTCGGCCATCTCCTGCGTTTGCTCAGAGAGCGCGGCGGTGGCGTGCGCCCAGCGCCGCTCGCCCTCATCCTTCATCAAGTCGAATATCTGCTGCAAGGTATCAAAGTTCTCGCCCAGGTCGCTCACTTTACCGACCAGCAGATCCTGGGCAACGCGAAAGGACTCCTGATTGCCGCGAAAG
>JAULKP010025708.1:0-10939 GCA_032356005.1 Ulothrix subflaccida
AGAGTTCAAATCCAAACGTTAAGTTTCTATTAGAGAATGTTAGGATGAAACAAGAGTATCAAGATGTGATAAGTAAGTTTCTCAATGTTGGACCGATAGCTATAAATAGTTCTTTAGTGTCGGCACAAAATAGACTTAGGTATTATTGGAGTAACATTGAAAATATAGAACAACCTGAAGATAGAGATTTAAAATTAAAGGATGTATTAGTAGATAACCCTATTCAAAAACACTTCTTAAGTGATAAAGCTGTTGACTATATGTCAAGACTTAGAAATGGGAAACCTAGATGGGAGTATCATAAAAACCCATTAGAAGGTAAGGCGGCTTGCTTAACAGCGAATATGTACAAAGGAGTTCCTTACGGTGTTATAAAAGAAAAGGGTAGGAAACTAACAGAGATTGAATGCGAGAGGTTACAAACATTTCCTGACAACTATACAGAAGGTGTAAGTTCTTCTCAAAGGTATAAGGCGTTAGGTAATAGTTGGACTGTAGAAGTAGTGTCACACATATTTAAAAATTTATAATCATGCCAGTAAGAAAAGAAAGAAGTTTAAAGAAGAAGAAAAGTATTTTTGAACTAAACATTGAGTTGAAAGAAAAGGCTAAAGAGTTAGCTAAGAATCACGTTGATACAAAACCAATTAAATATATGCTAAAATGAGACCTATACACAAACTAAACGGAGGTATTGGTGCTACATTATGCCATATTTGCTATGTGATAATTAGTACTGGATGGACTGACGATGTGATATGTAATACTTGTAAAGGTTACAAAGACTTAGGTAAGTTCTCAAAGAAAGAGATAAGAGAATTGTCTCACAAAAAAGACTCTGATGAATTGCTGTCTAAAATGATTGAACAAGAAGTACACAAAAACAATTCAAATCTAAACAAATGATATACATAAAAGACAACTTCTTAGACGACTATCTGATAGACTTTCTAAACAAAGACGAATCAGAGTACGAGAAAGTAGATACTCCAGGCAAATCATTTTGGGTTAAGTACCCAACAGATGACTTTGTTAAAATGATTCTTAAAAAAATATCTGACATAGAGAAGCGTAACGTTACAAATGTTCTATCGTTTTTTAGAGAAGCTAAGGAAGGTCAGGATGAAGATTGGAGAATACACAACGATTCTATAATCAATGGAGAACAACCTGATAGAGCGCTGGTATTATTCATATCTGACATAGATAATATTGGATTGAATGGCACTGCATTTTGGGAACACAAAGAATTAGGAGACACATTCGATGGAGACGAGGATAAGTTTAATAAGATGATAGTTCATGACGCAGACATAAAATCATTTTGGACTCTAAGAAGTGTTATAGGTCATAAAAAAAATAGAGTAGTGTCTTATCCTTGTAATTACTTTCATAGTAAATACCCTAATAAATTCACTAATAGTAGAAAAGTATTTGTAATGTTTTATAAAGTAAATTAAGTATGAAGATAACAATTGAGTATTACGGAAAAACAATTTTTGTTGAGATAAACGATGGTAGCACCTCAACAGAAGTATTAAACGACATGGCTAATTTATTAGTTGTAGCTGGGTATTATCCAGAAAGTATTAACGAATCATTAAAAGAATTAGCAGATGAGCGACAATAAAGTAGAGTTATTAGGATATTATGGTAGCGACCAAGTACATGCACAATCTGCTTGGACTTCTACGTCAAGAGAATTGACTGAAAGTAAAACGGTTAGAATACCTAACTTACTAGATATGTTGGCATCAGAGGGTCATCATACCCCATTCGAGAAAAGTCAGTTACATTTCTTAGTTACAGTAGACCAAGCAACACATATTCACTTACTTAAACATCGTATTGGTGTTTCAATTAATGGAGAGAGTGCTAGGTATAAAGAATTAAAAGAAGATAAGACTTACTTGCCAGATGATTGGAAAGGAGTAAAACTTCAAGAGGACTTATATATGAATGATGGAGAGAGTGACATAAAATGGAGTAAAGACATTGAAGATTGGTACAATGTACTTGCTGACTTCACGCTATTGTCTAACGGATTGTATCACGATTGCTTAGAAGACTTAACACCAATATTAGGTAGAAAAAGAGCTAAAGAATCAGCACGTTTCTTCAAGACATTCAACTCTCAGATAACTATGGATATATCTTTCAATTGGAGGAGCTTTGCACACTTTCAAGGGTTGAGGAATTCAGAACACGCACAAGTAGAAGTTAGAGAACTAGCAGAGACTATGTTGCATTTAGTAAAAAATATTGATGGTAATCCATTTGAACATACAATAAAAGCTTTTAAATTATGAGATTCAGAGTAAAACAAATAGATGATAATATTTTTATAGCACAAGTCAAAGATCGTTGGTATGGTGACTGGGCGTCAATAGATAATGTAGATAACTTTTCGTGGTGGAGTACAGAATCGTATTCACACAATAAAACACTAGAAGATGCATTGTCTGTAATTGAAAGACATAAAAAATATATAGAGAGAAAAAAAGAGTATCCAAAGTATTATAAAGTATAACAAAATGAGTAGAGTAACAGTATTCGACAACCTATATACGCTAAAGACACCTAAGTACGCTGATATAGATTACGTATTAGAAAAGATTGGTAGTGAGTCTTGTGTGGATATTGTATCTAACATTAGACTAGAGAAAGACAAGTCTTCTAGAAATCAAATAAAGAAAAAACTTCCTTGTGTATTATTCTCGGGGGAGTTTACAGAGAGAAGTGATTCAGCTATGGTTAATCATAGTGGTTTCATTTGTCTTGACTTTGATGGGTTTGAGGATTCACAATCATTAAACGATTACAGAGACTTTCTTGTAAGTAATGTTTTCACTTACTCTGTATTTATCTCTCCATCTGGAGACGGTCTTAAGTTAATCGTTAAGATACCAAGCATAATCAAAGACCACAGAGCACACTTCTTAGCGTTGAAAGAATACTATGACTCTAAATACTTTGATGAGAGCTGTGTAAACGAAAGTAGAATATGCTACATGAGTTCTGATAAGGACATCTTCATCAACAGAGATAGTGAGACGTTTGTTGATAAGGTAAAACCTAAAGAGATTGTAAAGAAAGAATTCAAGGTAGAGGTTCAAGATAATCAAAAGATTATATCTGGACTGATGAAGTGGTGGAGCGAAAGGTATGGAATGGTAGAAGGAGAGAGAAACAGAAATGTTTACATCCTATCTATGGCATTCAATGAATTTGGTATTAGTGAGTTAGAAGCCAAAGGATTTATGATGCAATTCGCTCATCATGGATTCGATGAAGAAGAGATACGAAACTGCGTGGAGAGCGCGTATAGAAAATCACATTTGTTCAACACTAAAATATTTAGTGAAGACGTTAAGTTTGATGACTATGCCCCTGCATCAGTTCAAGTAGATAAAAAAGTAAATATAAACTTTCAGAATATCTATGACAGCTCTTTCGTTGATGTAAGAAAAAAGATTGAATACCCACCAGTAGCTATAAGTATGGGTAAGCATAGTCTAGGTACTAGAGAATTTCCTATTCCTTTTGGAACGTATGGTAACTTCTCTTGTATAGTTGGTGCTTCAAAATCTAAAAAGACTTTCTTAAAGTCTATGATTATGGCGTCGTATATAGGTGGTAAAGCCAATCAGTATGCTAACTCAATTAAGAGTCATAGAGACAGAGATTGTTTTGTTATAGATATTGATACTGAGCAGTCAGCTTTCCACGCTCAAAACGTCTTTAAAAGAGTTTTACGTATGACTGGAATGGAATCTTGTGATTTCTATAGACCATTTGCATTGAGACCATACGAACCAAAGCAAAGACTAGAGTTTATAGAGTGGTTAATATACGAGAGTGATATGAAAGATAATATCGGATTGATTGGTATTGATGGATTAGCAGATTTAGTTGACGACTTTAATGATTTAAAGGAAAGCCAAAACGCTATTCAGAAGATTATGAAGTGGACAGACGATAAACAATTTCACTTAACGACTATTCTTCACTCTAATTATGGTAGTGCTAAGGCTGTAGGTCACATTGGTAGTTCTGTGTTAAAGAAAGCGGAGACAGTTTGTTCTGTTGTTAACAACGATACTCACATCACTGCACATTTTACACACACAAGAGGGTTTCCTATAGCAGACTTTGATTACTCTGTTAATGATGATGGATTACCATACATTATTGGAGAGTATAATGATGACGTAACACCAATATATAAAGATAAAGTAGAGATATTTGTTCAACCATCGGATGCTTTCGATGATATACCATTTTAAATGTTATGATAGAAACAATTATTAATCCTCCAATAATTTATTTTACAGGTCCAACAAAACTAAATGAATCAGAAGTTGAGTATGTAAAATGGAATAAGAAGAAAAAAATATGGCAAAAATTAAAGAATACACAAAAACCAAAAAGATTATGAAACCAATCAAAGAACAATACAAAGAGATAGTGTGTGGGTTTAATGATGAACGTACAGAAAATGTTGCTAATAGATGTGAACAAATAGCAGATAATTACGCTATTGAGTTTGCGGAGTGGTTAGTTATAAGATATAATGAAGATATTATTTATGATGAATATAGCACAAAAGAACTATTAGAAATATTTAAAAAAGAAAAAGGATTATGAGTAAACTAAAAATAACATTAGAAGATTGGGACTACACTTGTGGTGATGGTTGCTGCACATCTTACGGTACGTATCTATCTCTTAACGACGAGAGATTAGAACACCCAAACCCAGAAGTACATGACAATAGCTATATAGGAATGGATGTTGAGAATTCATTAGAGGCTGTGTTAAAAAAGCTGGGGTACGAAGTTGAATTTGAACATAAACACGAAGAATAATTATGATAAAGATATGGCATATAAGCGATACACATGGCTTTCATAAGCTATTAGATATTCCTAACGGAATAGACTTGGTTATACACTCAGGTGATTGTAGTAACTCAAGAGACCCTTACCTAAATGAGACAGAGGTTAGAAAATTTATTGATTGGTATAAAGACATACCTATAAAAAACAAAGTATACGTAGCTGGTAATCACGACACTAGTATAGAGAGAGGATTAGTTACTAAGACAGACTTCTCTAATGCAGGTATTACGTATTTAGAAAATGAGTACGCTACACTATGCGGTCTTAAGATATTCGGTTCACCACACACTCCTAACTTTGGTAATTGGGCTTTCATGAAAGACAGAGTTAAGCTAGAGAGATTTTGGAGAAAAGCTATGAATGAAGATTGCGACATAGTTGTGACACACGGACCACCTAAGGGAGTTCTTGACAAATCATACGATAGAGATGGTAAAATGGAGCATTGTGGAGATAGATCTTTATTCAATAGAATACGTGAGATTAGTCCAGGATTATCTTTGTTTGGACACATACACAACACAGAAGACATAATCAATGCTGGTGTGTTAAAGTTTAGTGTTGGAGAAACTCTATATAGCAACGGTTCTGTAGTTACAGACGGTAAGTTTGGAAAACTAACAAGTCATGGAAACGTAATAGAAAAAAATACCAACATATGGCAAAGATTAAGAAAATATACAACCCAAGTATTCTCGAGTTAGGTTATGCTAGATATGCTATTAATGAGGGTGTAGCTATATGCATACACCCTATACCAGATCGTCCAAGTATGTATTGGGTAGAAAAGCATCGTCTTGATAACTATAAAAAACCAGCTTTCTTAAGAAAAGATACTGATAAGAAAGACATACCTGACAACAGAGAGGTATTCTCGGAGATTGATGCTTGGAAAAAGGTATTTGAGATGTATAAATTGTATTACGATAAAAATAATTGATAGAACATAGTGTTATTTATAACTTTATTTTATATTTTTGACGAATTAAAAATAACATAACGCTATGGATGCTAAAAAATTAGGTTACATAAACTTCACTATGAAGGAGATTAACAATTCTTCTGATGATATTTATGAGTCGTACTTTGAGGGTAACGATGAGTTCAAGGACTCAATAAGTAAATTAATAACTATTTTAAATTCAATCATTAATGACCTAGAAAATGAGTAAGAAAAAAGAAGAGAGAAAAAGAATCGTCTCATTAGTTAAGGAAAGGGCTGCATTCATATACAGTTCATCAGACATATCAATAACTGAAGCAGCTAGAAAAGCTTGTAAGGAATTGAATGTAGAGTTTAACGATACAATGAGAAGAACAATGTCAAGGTACATGAAGACAATTGGCTTGACAAATAATGTTTCAAGTGAAGACATCGAAGAAACTGATGTGTTTAAAGAAGCGAAGAATAAAGAGATAGATAAAACTAAAAAGAGATTCATCTTCTCTTGGTGTCAGTCTGAAACAGAAATCCACGAAGAATTCTTAACTAATATTGAGAAGTATGCTGAACACATAGATGCTTCAATACATATTATTGCTGGTAGGTATAAAAATCCAACATCAATTCAATCTAATAAAAATACCAAAGCAAAAGAAAAGAATCTAACCAATTCGTGGCATCCTAGAGTAGTACCTTACTTAGATGCTAATAGACACAAGATACACGAAAATCTATGTTTGTTATCAGATGTTAAGATACAGCCTACCGCATCAACTCCATTATCAGGATTGAATGGTATGACTGGTCTTGAGAGTTGTATAGTAGGACACCCTAGAGTTCACTTAAAGTCTTTACCAATACTTGATGGTTATCCACATAAGTTATTGTTATCTACTGGTAGTGTTTCTGTAGAGAATTACACTGACACTAAGTCAGGTAAGAAAGGAGAGTTTCATCATACTCTAGGATTCGTAATCGTAGAGATTGACGGAGACAACTTTCACATCAGACAAGTACAATGTGAAGATGATGGTTCTTTTTATGATTTGAAATACTTCATATCAGATGGAGAGGTAATGCTACACAGTGGTGCCGAAGCTATTGTCTTTGGAGATTTACACTTAGGAGAAACAAATGAAGATATAATGAATACTTCTTTTGAGTTATCTAACTACTTAAAGTGTAATGATATAGTTCTTCACGATGTATTCAATGGTCACTCAATATCACATCACGAAAGAAATCAACCATTTCAATTACTTAAGAGAGAGCAAGACAAAACAGATTCTCTGTTCGCAGAGCTTTCTGATATGTTACAGTTCTTTGATACTAATAGCGAATACAACTTCGTTATGGTTAGAAGTAATCACGATGAGTTTTTAGACAGATGGCTTAACGATGTTGATTGGAGAAAGACCAATAACAAAAACGAGTACTTAAAGCTAGCTAACTTATTAGCAGAAGATACTGATGGTAAAGGAATTATCCCTAAGTTCTTAAGTGTTACTAAGAACGACAATGTTGTTTGTCTTGGTATTGACGAGAGTTACAGAATCAAAGAGTGGGAATGTGGTATGCATGGACATATTGGTAGTAATGGAAGTAGAGGAGGCGTTATCCAATTCAAAAACCTAAACACTAAGAATGTAACAGGACATACACATACACCTTGCCGTGAAGATGGACACTGCTCTGTTGGTACATTGACACACTTAAGAGTAGGGTATAACAAAGGAGCGAGTTCTTGGATGAACTCAAACTTCGTTATATATCCTAATGGTAAAGGACACCACGTTCATATAATTAACAATAAATTCACAACGCTTTAATATGCAAGAAGCTATAAGTCACTTAGAAGAAGAGTTAGCAGTTATAGATGCTAAACTAGGATACCTACTAAAGAGAGGTAGCAATGACGAGTCATTGGTTGATGATAAGAGAGAGTTACAAACACAAATAGCAATTTTAAAAGGAGATAAGTATGTACACGTTAGACAGTATAGCTAGTATTATAGAGGAGAGGTTAGGAGTTCCTTTAAAGGATCAAAACAGAGAGGCTAAGAACGTAAGAGCTAAGTCTCTTTTCTATTACTTCTGTAAGAAGTTAATACCAAAAGTAACATATCAATCAATGGTTGATTACGTTGGAAAGAAAGACCACTCAGGTGCTGTGTACTTAGTAAAAAACTTTGATAGTTCTCTTAAGTACGATAAAGATTTCAGAAGAGATTATAATCTAGTAGCTCCTTACATGGATGACACTAATGTTTATAACTACGATGAACTTGAGTTTATGGTATTAGAGTGGGCAAAAGACAAGGGAATCCTTGAGAAAGCAACTCCTACAGCTCAAGCACTTAAAACTTTAGAAGAGTGTAACGAACTAATCGACGCTATTGATAAAGAAGATGGGTATGAAATCGTAGATGCTCTTGGAGATATCTTAGTAACTATTATCATTCAGGCTAAAATGCAAGGAGTTCCTTTACTTAACTGCTTGAATTCAGCATATAATGTGATAGCTAAGAGAACTGGTAAAATGGTTGACGGACAATTTGTAAAAGACAAATAGAATGCATATAAAACAAAGTATAGAGGTAGAGTTTACTAAGAATGGTAAAAGAAAAGAATATTACAACGTGGTGCTTGATGACGACTACACTGTAGACTTTACCCTATACACTTGTTTTGATAATAAAAAAATAAACATTTCTGTTTATAATCTTCAAGTGTTTGATAAGAATGGTAAGTATATGACGCTTACAGATAGAGAGTATATAGAATTAATAAATGAGATAATCAATAAAACAAAGTACAAAGATGATTTTACAAAAAGATAGACCAAACAAGATTGAGAACCTTGTTATAAACGCAGACTTCTCAAAACCAGTTGTTAAGCAACTAAGAAATATAACAGCTGTAAGAGCTGAGGTTTTTAGATATAATGACCCGACTAAATTCTCTGATATTATAATAGGTATTAATACTGATCTGTATTTAGATATGTTGCTTGATATAAAAAAGATAGACAACAAAGATGGTTTATCTATTTTCTTTGCTACATCAATTGAAGATGAGTACGAGAAAGTTGTAAAAGAATCAGAAAACAAAGAATACTTAGTCTTTAATGACGGTATGCTTACGACACTTGATGAAGAGTTTAACGAAGAAATAATTAGAGAGAGTTATTATGAGTAATGTAAAGAATGGAATTGAATTATTAGTTACACTTCAATTGGCTTTAGAGCTAATGGATGAATACAAACTAAAAGGAAGAGCAAAGAATACTGCTAATATGTTTAAAGATGCATTAGAGAAAGATATAATGCAAAACTATCACAGAGTATATAATGAAGATCCTGAGATGCTTACAAACTCTTTAAACTTCAAAAACCAAATGATTGTAGATATAGCTTCTCTAGGTGAGAATGATGCTATACTTTTAGCTGACTACATAAGAAAGTTTATGGAGAATATAGAGGAGGTTAGAGAAAAAAAGGTTTTAATCTTTGATAAACTAATTTAATACAATATATTTGCAACGATAAGCACTACGGAGTTTTAAGGTTGAAACACATCTCTGCGAATTCAAAAAACCTAGACCTATTCGTCTAAAGTGCGTTTTAGGACGGTGCTGCCTAAATGACTACTAGGAAAGACTAGTAACGGACTTGTATCGCCTCGCACTCATAATGCGTAGAAAGCGTAAAGGTTGCATGGGATTTCGAGATTCCCCAGGTCCACTAAAAAAATAAGTATGAAAATAGATTTAGAATTTCCGTTTTTAGATTTTAAAGCTGGTTATTTAAACATAAATAAAGAACCTAGAAGACTTGTTTTACTTGTAAGAAAAGACAATACTAAAACAACAGTTTCTTATGCTAGATATTTAATGTCTGTAAAACTAAAAAGACTACTTAATAAGGAAGAACAAGTAGACCATATAGATAACAATAAGTTAAATGATAGCATTGAAAATTTACAAATACTAAGCGGGTTAGAAAATACAAGAAAATATGTTGTTAGTTCTGGAAAAAAAACAAAAGATATTGAAATGGAATGTCCAGTTTGTAATTCCAAGTTTTCAAAGAAAAGAAAAAATGTTATCTCAAAAATAACAAGTGGAAAGACTCCAACATGCTCTAGGAGGTGTGGAGGTATATATTCTCACAGAAAAATATAAAACTGATTATGAAATAAGAATCCTTATAAACCTTGTAATGTAGGTCGTTGTTATGGTCGTTTCACTACCTAGTCGTAATCGGGTTTATTCATAAAGTAGGTAAATAACAACATAGGTGACAATCTGGAGAGACAGATAAAAAGATTGAGTGGCGGAAGGTTAGGGATGTCCCTGACGTGGTAGACGCTATACTATTGGCTTAAGCAACTTATAGCGAAGCTTATTACAGGTTCGAATCCTGTCTCAATCTCTATTATTAATCTAAATTAAATTAAAAATGTTTGTAAAAATCAAAGACTTACCGAAGAAGTTAAGAGAGAAAGCTTGTAAAAGAATGTTTGAACAACGAGAAAGCGTTGACTACGACTATACTTTAGCTGCTGCTTTTGATTGGGGTAAAACAAAAGAAGGAAGTGAATTCTGGGGTAACGTATGTGAGACACGAGAATCGAACTCGCATTTTCAGAGACACAATCTGACGACTTAACCGTTAGTCGAATATCACCATTTGTTACAATACCAAGGGTCGAACTTGGATAGACAGAGTCAAAGTCTGTTATGTTACCATTACATCATATTGTATTTTGTCGCATAGGCAGGACTCGAACCTACAGTCTCCCGCTTCCAAGGCGGGCACGTAACCAATTTTGTCACTACGCGAAATAAAAAAGCCACCCGATTAAGAGTGGCTTTAGCTTAAATATGTTTACACAACAATATTACATACCGATTCCACCCAAGAGATTATCTTGTTGCGGGTGACGTAGAATATTGATGTTTGTATTTTTCATGTGGCAAATATACAACTTTATTTTTAATACACAAAAAAAACCGCTAAAAACTTTAAAAGAAATTAGCGGTTAAAAAAATGAGAGAAAAAGCAAAAAATGTGATAGGCAAATATATAACAAA
>JAULKP010026372.1:0-10859 GCA_032356005.1 Ulothrix subflaccida
CTGCAGGCTCGTCCTGGAACTGGACCCGCAACTGGGAATCCGCACGTGGCGCTGGAGGCGCCTGCAGACACCTGTGCGCGCAGGACCACGCCTCCGACGGCAAGAACGCTGCGCAACAGATTTTAAAGGGTCATTGGTCCTCTTGTGATCGCCTTCGGGTTCGCCAGGCACCCAGCCGAGGCGTTGCTGAGGAGGCGAAGTTGCTTGCGCAACGTGGAAGCACGTGACATCGCTTCGGCAAGAAGGCCAGGATCACGATGAGGCACGAGCAGACGGGCTCCACGAGTCGTGGAAGCATACCTCTGCTTGCCACACCAGTCGCAAACTTGCCAGAAGCTGCACAGGCTCGACACGCCTGCCCAGCCAGATGCAGTGTCAGCAGTTCCAGAGTGTGCCGGCAAGCGGAGAAATGCGTGGGGAGCGGAATTGTACAGACAGACCAAGATGATGGCTCACGCTGGCCCAAGGAGTATGGCCTGTGAGGCTCTGGCAATAGAAGTGATGCGCGCAACGTTTGCCCTGCAGATACTGAGGTCCCTGCACGCTGACACCACCGACGCTGGAGGCTACACATAGCTGCAGGAGTACATCGAGATATATCGGGCGCCAGGAGGCAAGCTAGGCGAAGCAGGAACGAGTTGCAGACACGTGGCTCAATGTGACGCGGACAGAAGACCTGCTCGTCCACGCAAATTTTCGCTGCTGCCTTTGCTGCTGCCTGTCCACCGCCAGTCCGCAGACGGACTGCTCTAGGCTCGACCGGTCTCCGGTCGTGAAACGTCTGGCGAGTTGTCGAGTGGAGTCTGAATCCCCGCGCGCCACGGCGCTTGCCACCCGGAACATGGCTTCCGCCCCGTAGTAAGAACCGCAGTAGTTGTGGTGTAGGATTTTTACACTTTTCTGCTCGAACAGGCTTGCCGTCTGGCATCTGGGGCTCGACGGACGCCGTGCACCCCTGGGCCACTGGCGTCGATGCCTTCCTCCGTGCCGACGCGGACTCTGTGAACGAGTCGATCTTACGATCAGAGGGGCGACGGAGGTGCTCACCTGAGCTTCCAGGACTCGTCTAGCCGAGTGGCTTCAGGAAGCACGTCCACACAACACCGCGAGCAGCATGATGAGGGGCCTGGACGACTCGTACAGCACTGAATTTGCGAAGCGAAAGATGGGAAAGGTGAGTAGTCTAGGTTGTGCATTGCAGGGCTGTCGGTGCAAGGTGATCGACTAACAACGCACGATCTCATGTGCGAGAGTCCTGTTGCTGGTCTTGTTGGTCGCCAGCGCATGGGGCTCAAGCTGCTGCAGGAGGTCAATTATTATATTGGCGTGCGTTACATACGCGCGCGGCTCTCAGACCACCGGTCTCCCCCTTGCTGCCCCAATCATGCAGCTGAGCGCCACTCTTGCAGGCGCTGGGCGGCGGCATCTTCGAGGTGTGCATCACGGTTGGTGTCTACCCAAGTCAGCAGCGGTTCTCGCCGCTCACCCTGGAGGCTCAGCGGTGACCGTGACTGCAGATGGACAGCGACAAGCTGATGACGGATCGTTCGACCTATATCACGTACCTCGAGTCACAGCTCGACCGCATCACAGCGAGCTGCATGACCGTGCAGTCCTTCGACGGGCGGATCGAGGGCGCACAGTCAGCGATCCGCCACCTGGAAGAGAAGCTGCTCAACGTTGCCAGGCTCGTGCACTCGCACCAGGCGTACGCGGAGGAGGCAGAGTCCGTGCAGCGCCGCACACTCGATCAGGTGCAGCAGCGCGTGCAGCTGGCGCATGACCTGCTCTTTGGTGATCATCGGGTGCGCCGCCAGTGGCCACATCGTGCTGGAAACCTGCGCTGTCTCATTGGATCGATGGCCTTGCCGCTGCCTGAGCTGGGCCAGAGAAGGTTTGAGCGCCGCAATGGTTCTGCTCTGTCGCCGGCGAGACAGAAGCGCACAGCCCGTTTTCGGGCTCCAGACGAGGTCTATGTGTGCTCAGGTCCTACAACACTCGCACGAGCGGCAGCTGGTAGCATGCTGCACAAGGCCGCCTTGTCGCACAGCAGTAAGTGTCGCACCATCTAGATGTCGGATGCTGGTACAGAAGGAAGTGAGCTGCAGCCCGACCCAACATCAGTGGCTGCCAGAGCTGCCCATCTGTTGTCTTGAGCCACTCGTCAGGATGTAGAGGCACCACGCAGAGAGGCCGCCTAGAGAGCAGGCCGCGTCAGGCTTGTCGCGCAGGCGTGTCGCCCCGCTTGGATGCACCTGTTCACAGCGGCCATGCTCTGCGCTCGGAGAGCTGACCACGGACAGTGTCAATCAGCCAGCAATCACTGGGGCACGGACAGCAATGGACTGCACAGAGCCTGACGTTGGTACAGGTGGCAGAGGGAGGTAGCAATGGCAGCGGGCAGATGTCTGGCCTTGCGCGCCGCTTCCTCGAGGACGCCTTTAGCCAGTGGGCCGCCACACAGCGCGATGACCTGAGCGCCACGATGCTGGAGGCGCGCGGGATGCTGCAGGACCAGATGAACGCAGTGACGAGGGACATGCAGAACTTCAGCGCCAACCAGGCACACCTGCAGCGCGGGGGGCGGGACGCGACGCAAGAACGCCTCACCACTCTCGAGACCGCCCAGCACCTCTGCACGCAGCGCCTGGAGCAATTTACCGGCCACGCCCTCCCTGCCCTGCAGGACCAGGTCCAGAAGCACTGCAGGTGCGGATGTGCTCCCACCATCACGGCACGTGGCCATATGAGAGCGGTGCTGCACCGCTCGCTGCCAGGGCGCTACCGTCCGTGTGCTGATGTTCATGTGGCCGTCAACCCGTCTTTGTACTCACCTGCTGGCCTCAGCATGTCCAAATTGAGTGCGTGAACCACTCATTGACGGCTGACGGCCGCTACAGGCGCAAGGCCACGTCGTGGGGTGCCGTGACCTGCGCCCCTCCTTCCAAGAAGCTTGCTGCACCCAATCCTCAGCTTCAAACAGACATCCACTAGGCTGATGTGGCTGAGCGAGTGTGTGCAGGCACTCAAGCCAGGCAGCCGCTCAGGCCTGTCAGCAGGAGCTGGAGCACCTGCGCAGGGAGCTGCACGAAGAAGTGCAGGCGTCTCAGGCCGAGCGCTCCAGCAGTGCAGCGTGCACGCAGCGCCTCCTCCAGGACCAGGCTGCCATGGTGCAGGAGATCAAGCACCTACGGGAGCTGGTGACTGTCAGACTGGGCCACACCAACAGCGCACCTGGCGTCCAGCAGCAGTGGACCCGCGACCACTCTGACACACTGCCTCCCTCTGTGTCCAGCTTCGACCTCGTTGACGCACGCCCTGGCCAGCTCTGCGGTGGCAGGGACCTTGGGCGTCGCCAAACCACTGGCTCGCATAAGCCGAGTGCCATGCACGTCCCTGACCACCGTCCCCAGCATGGCTTGGAGAAGCGCTCGGCCGACGTGCCGACACACGGATGTGCGCTTCACTCGTCTGTGTACGTGCATTGTTTGTGCAGATGCTACATAAGGCACTCGTGCGCGCTTGTCGAGAGCCTGCAAAGCCTTGCGATTGTTTCACTGGCAGCATTGAGGTGGCCCGCAGCCATCACAGGGTCTGCACTGAGCCCAGCAACAGGTGAGCGCGAGGTCCTCGCGTGCAGTGATCATGTCTTTGTACAGTCGAGTCCAGTCGGCAGCTTTCTGCAACCGACAGCTCCTGCACACTGCTACTTGGCCTGTACCATCTCACTCTGAGTTGGAAGGCACTGACTTGCTCACGGTATGATTCCCAGGTTGCTCCTGGAGTTGTCGATGTCCATGCGGATACGGCCGATGTGTGTACTGTTGAGGATCAACCTTTTGACCTGATTACAGTAGGTTGATCCTCAACATGTACACACATACATACATGCGCTCTTGTCTGTCGCAGCGGCAATCGAGAAGGCAACCACTGAGGTCACTCCCTTCAAGCACGCTTACACCAGAGTTCGACACTTCCAAGGCACTGAGGTAGAGGACGCTGACTGCAGGCACAGCGACGTTGAAGTATGCAGCGCAGGGGACCCCAAGCTACCCCTGCACACCCTCCCTGAAAGGCTTCCAAAGGGCAGAGCCAGACTGCTCCCCAGCCGATCCACATCATGCGGATCAGTGGGATCTCAGGCACGGTGCCAGCACCCGCAGCAGAGGTCCGAACCCCCCGAGCCCCCCGTCGGCCATTGCTGAGGTGACTCTGAGCCTTGGCACGGCTGTCGCCGTCAGGTGGTCCATGCAACAGACGTTTCACACAGAGCGCCGCCGGGTTTGCCTCGAGGCCGACCGAAAACTTTCGTCAGGCACATGCTGTGTGTACGCCCACGCAGCAGCCAGACCCCTGAGCATACCGGTAGCACCACAGCGTGGCTCCTGCTTGTTTGGGCAGAGATCGCACTCGCTTGTGTGTGAGTACAGAGCGCTGGGCTGCACAGGCAGGTGCCACGCTGCAAAGTGCACAACCTTTCCCAGCATCACACCACCGGATGGCAACACGCAAGCGTAAGTGATCATGAGACACAGAGCATGCTGAGACAGCGTGTATCACGCAGTGGCCTTGCTGGCAGCCAGCTGAGAGGGGTGCTACGCTGAGGTGACGGTGTGAGGTGTAGTTTCGAGGGACCCTCCCGGGGCAAACCAGGCAGACACGGTCCATGGCGCCATCCACGATATGCGCAGGAGCATGCAGCACCTCGGCAGCGTCCTAGAGAGCACCGTCCGCGACCAGGCGCTACCCCCTCCTGCACCGTCCCAGCTGTCCGGCCCGAACGCCGATGTGTGGGACGGGCTGACCCCAGCAGATAGCGATTGCCGCGACCATCCAGCGCTTGAGCAGACCAGCGTGCGTGAAAGCGCATCGTTCACTGCCATGAGAGCGCGCCCAGTAGCACCCAGCATCACGCACACCGGTGTCTCAGCGCCTTCGCAGGCGGGCAGCACCAGCTCCAGCATGCACCCAAGGGGGGGAGTGACGCCTGAGGGCGGCTACCCATCTGGACAGGACGGGGACCACGCCGAGGCGGACCGAGCCGCCCCAGCATCCTTCACTCATCAAGCCTCTGCGTCGCGGCGGCCTGACGGCGGCAGCGATCGCGGCAGTCGGGAGCAGCAGGCTACCAGATCAAGGCGCGCCTCGACAGATGCAGAGCGCACCCGGGCGCCTCGCGGCCCCCCCTCGCATCCAGCCGAGCGCAGAGGTGCCGCCGACGCAGGTAGAGGCCACCGGGCGGAATCTACGCACAGCGTCCCTGCGTCCGTCGCGGCACGCAGCGCGCCAGATCCTCACGCGCGGGCGAGCGGCAGCCAGCGTGCAAGCGGTCAGGTCCGCCGCACGGACGACGCGCCGAGGGTGTCGCAGCCCACAGCAGGTTCCACTGCTGCCGGGGCCGAGGAGCGCGCTGAAGGAAGTAGAGCAGTGCGCTCACCCAGGAGCGTGTCCAACAGCTTTGGGGCCTGGAGATCACCACGGCCGCTGTCAGAGGGGTTCGGGGAGCCCTCGCCTGACAGCGGCAACCAATCGGACTCTGACGGCGCAATTCGCAATGCCACAAGTCCTGGCAGCACTCAGACAGGCTCGCAGCAGCAGCAGCAGCAGCAGTATTCTGGCTGGAATGCGCACGACGGGGTTTGCGAGGACAAGCGCAGCAGGCAGCCGCGCAGCGGTGGTACCAGCGAGCTGTTAGACCGCCACGCGAGTGCACCCGGGACCGCTTCGACTGCAAGTGGGGGAGGCCAGAGCGAGTCACGGTGCAGTCATGACGCCAAGAGCATGCAGAGTCACGGCTCGGGGCCCCACTCCACGCGCTCGGTTCGTGCAAGCCCTCACACCAACCAGGAGCAGCTGCATGCGAGCCGGGCCGACGAGCGGCAGCGCTCGGTGCCTGACAGCTGTGAGCCGACCAACGGCGGGCACGAGCGTCAGGACAGCGACAGTCACAGGCGCAGCAGGCAGGGCCCCGAATGGCGCCCGGGCGCGGCGTCTGCCGGGCGAGTGAGCGACGCTGCGGACAGCGCGCAGGGTGCCCCCCCCTCGTGGTGCAGCCTGCAGGTACCTTCTGAGCAGGAGGTGGGCAGCTGGTACCGGGACACGGGCGCACGCGCCGGCTCTGACCGCTCTGCACGATCCTCTGCCGGCTTCTCTGGCTTCAGCGGAGCCTTGGGGCACCACGCGGCGCCACATGCAGCTGACCGAGAAGACTCGATCCAGGCCTGGGACCGGCATTCAGGTGTGTGTTTGCCCGCCCGCGCACAGCCTCTTGCCCCGTTCGCCTGCCACGTCGGCCAGCGTGTCCGCTGGACAGCCAAGGCCACAGCTCAGTGATCCAGACCAATGACAACACCTGCAGGCAGCAGGCAATGTTTTCGAGGGCCGATGTCAGGACATGTGAGTCGAAAGGTGGGCCGCTCACCTGTCATCACCGTCGAGATCATCTGTACTGTGCACTTGGTATTGAGCAAGGCGCAGCTCTCGGTCAAGTTGTCACTCTTCGTGCGCGCCGTCCTGATGGTGCAATGCTTGGTCGACCCCCTGCTGCATGCACACACGACGCTCCAACCAGTGTTGGCCCTGTTTTGACGAGTCACCTTGACGTGCAGGCGATGCTGCACACATCACGCGCCGAGGTCCCAGTCACACCTCAAGCACTGCGCACAGGTCAGACGGGTCTCTGCGCAGTCAGGCGGCCATTCCAGCCAGTGAACCTGCGAACAAGGGTAGGCACGGTGCACACAACAGTGCAAGTGTCCCCGCAGCCAGGGGGGGGGCGTCCACGCGCTCAGCCCAGACCAGGAGTGGACGCCTCGTTGTGCAGACCACAGCATCAAACGCTGCGACTCCTGCCAGCTCACATCACGACCTGCGAACTCTACCTGACACCATTTCAGCGCGCTCGACCACGCACGCATCCAGCGTGGCTCGGTCCCGGGCAGCGAGCTCGGCTCACAGGTCTGGAGACTACTCGGCGCGGTCCTGGACTTCGCCGGCTCGCAGCTGTGCCAGTTCAGAGGCACCACAATCTCAGGCGTCCAGCCCCCGGACCCGCTGCCCTTCGGGCTCGCCCTCGAAAAGCAGCACTGTCTGTGGCACACGAGTCTCTAGGCCAGGCTCAGCAGCATGTGCCCGCAGTACAGACGCAGCAGAGACAAGCCGTGGCACTGTCAAGTCCACGGCACATCCTGTGCGACAGGCTGAGCGTGTGGCGGCAAGTGGCGGCGGTGCAAGGCTGCCTGGCACCAAGCTGCGCTCGCCAGGGAGCAGCGCATGCCCATCCTATGCTACCGGCACACAGAGCTCCGCTTCCCGCCAGGCCGGGCGCGTGCAAGTCAACAGCGCAGTGAGCCAGTCGCGCTCAGGCTGCCTACGCCTAGGGGCCAGTGCGCCAGGCTTGCGTTGAAAGGCAGGATTGGTTTCGTCATGGTCTTGTGAGCATGTGCCCTCGAGAGCAATCATTGCAAAACACGAGGGACCTGCGGCACACACATGCGTCACAGTAGTGACACAGCCGGACAGCCTACTTCTCAGTGACGATAGCGCCGGCTTCTGCGTGTGATGCCAACTTGGTCGAGAGCTCGATTGCCGACGCTAGGCGGCGCTTCGCAAGCCTGGCATGTGTAGTCGGACCCCTCTCACTGGCTGCTTGTCAAGTGTTGAGACCTGCATGCAGCCGTACTCGTCTCTGTGCGCGGGTGTGACAGGTCAGACCGCACAGACCACAGACTTCCGGACTAGAGTCACCACCCAGCACAGTCTTCCAGATGGCCGGCTGAAATCGCACCTCTGTATCAGTTTGGAGCTTGCTTGACCCGTCCGTGCCAAGCACTTGGCGATGACCTCTAGCTTCTGCAAGCCAAGAGTTCAAAGGTCACAGCCAACGCCTAGCATCACTGCCCCCTGGCGACGGGCATGCAAGTCAGGCTCGACGCTGTGGGAAGTAGTGGTACCTGAGCTGGAAGGAAGATGGATTTGACACGCCATCGCCATTCCTGATCAGAGTCCTCGACCGCACGCCCCACAGGCGGAGATACATGCGGTGCAAGGGGCACAGCTGAAATGTAGTTCCCCGGAGGCGGGACGCAGAGCAACCCACAATTGCCGCGCAGAGAGGCTGGCCCGCTATCTGCACTGCACGACCGGCGCCAGACGTGCCCTGCACCACAGGAGGCTCCAAGCTCGCATGGAAGTCTTCAAGGCCCGACCCCGCTGGGCAGTATACGATGCAACACAGCAGTCAGACCTGTCTGTTCGGCTTCCTGGGCAGTGAGACCTTTATGTGCCCCAGACGTGCAAACACATCGTGCTGACACTGGACGGTCGCAGTAGAGGTGCCTGGTCTGGCCCAAGATTGGCAGAGCGGTGCTACATCAACCAGTCATGAGCAAGCTGAGGAGACCTGCAAACACGAAGACACGGACAAGTAGTACTTGTGTTTGTACTGTGAGTGAAGAGCTCACCATGTTGATGCGTTCCATCTGCACCTGGTCCGTCTTGCAGTCCCGCAGGACGCCTTTCACACTCTGAACCGATACCAGCGGAATCAGAAAGTCGATACGCCGTTCTTTTCGCTGCCGGTGGAGCGGCGACATGCTTGTTCGCGCGGATGCTCCCGTGAGAGCCGCAGACATGTGGCGAAACACATCCGCGTACCTTCAGCTCAAACTTGTCCGACCTCAGTGCTCCCGACGCAGGGCCGATGATGCCAGTCAGGGCGTCCGGCATGGCGAGCGTGTCTACAGGGACCAGCCTAGCAGCGAGCCTGCCGCGCGCTGTAAGCGTGCAGGTGAAAAGCGTATGCCTGTCTCGTAGCTTCCAATCGCTCCAATCGCTCGTTCTTGAGCTCTTGCCCAGTCGGATCCGACTCGCATGAAGGCCGCATGTCACATGCGGCCTTCATCATGCCATGTGCAGTCATGATCAGTTCAGTACATTGTGTTCAAGAGGGCTCAGTGTCCCAAGGCAAGGTGCTTGAGCCTCCTCGACCAAGCTTGTGCTGCAACATACATTCCAAGTGGCGGCGGCAACAGCCACCACTCACAGATGTGATGCCCAGTTCCGTGCAGCAGAGCAGGGTGTGCGAGGCCAGTCTTGACCTGAATCAGCCCTTCATCCGAACGTGCACAGAAGTGACATGCCAAAGTATCCCAAAGTCTGTTTATGCCTTGCGGTAGAACCACGGCGCATTCAGTCTCAACTGGCACCAAGTTTGCGCTACGCGCCGGAACGAGCCCCCGCCCACAGGCACCAAGTCTCGAACGGGCAGAGTCACTGTTGACCAGGAAGCACCATACGTGGCGCATGTAGACTGAAGAGCCTTTGCAGGCCGCAAGGTCCGACTGAGTCGATCCACACGAAAAGCGTCGCAGTCCATGAGCTGTGCACGGCCCGAGTGGGAGCGCACAGTTTGTAGAGGTGTCGGCTAGGGACTGCCACATCACATCATGCAAGATCGTCGAGCTTTGCATCGAGCAGCCCACCACTGAAGTCCCTGCGGTCAGGACCTCTGGGCTGCAGGGACGCCTCGCAAGATGTGGTAGTCAGAAGACAGGCATCAGAATAGCTCTAGCTGGTCTACGTACTTGCATAAATGGAAGGACTAGATATGTGTCTAGGACCAACATCCGTCAGCACCGCATCGACACGCCCATCACACGCCCACCACGCTTGCGGGTGGCGGCCTGGCACCTGTGCTGATGTGTGTGACCAGTGGGGTGTCCCACAGATCTCAGGGCCCCACATTCATGCAAACTGTGAGATCTCGTGAGGTCTCCTGTTCATCTGTCCTTCGCTGTACGTGATGCCCCGCTGCACCTACATGCATGGATCTGACGCATGCACTGGACCCGTGCGCTCAGCAGCCTCTCTGGTCGACCCTCTGGCCAGGTCCGCCCCCTGATTTTGCAGTGATCGAATTGATTCTGAGTCAAACTGCCAGCCCGCTTCAACCGCAGGTCCTCTTGCACGGCACCTGCCGAAGCACGAGCTTGCGCGGGCCGTTGTATGTACATCGTACACATCAGAGCGACATCACAGCGTGCGCTGATGTACGTGATGAGCTGTGTTACGCATGCCGCTATGGACAACACCACGAGCTGATAAGCACTGCAGCTCTTTATGAGCCCACGCTCGACCACGTCAACGTGAAGAGGAGGAGAGAGGTGGGATTCTGGCTCTGTTCGAATCATCCATATTTTCCTCTGGCGTCGCCGCGTGCCACAAGCACTGCAAGCCCATTACGCACACCGCGTCGGTTGCTTGGCCGGATTGTCATCTGCACTATGTCTGTCGTAGAAGCTGGCAGCTCCTCACCGCTACATCACGGAATGCTCGGCGCGTATTCCGACACTGTGCGACAGCCGGTCGTCGCTGGCGAGTGGCCACCGGTGGTCTGGAGCCCTGGGCGAGTTCAGAGTTCAAACGCGTGTCATGGTTACATCGATTCGATCACTTCGAGTCTCGAACAGAACTGATGTGCTGGGTGCAGATGAAGCCTCTGGCGGGGGCCATCGCGGCGATGATCTGCGTGCGCCCCCACCCCACCCCACCTCTGCCACGCACTCTGCCACCTCTTGCAACAGCACCGTCCGTCAGCTGCCATTTCTACTACAGCGAAAATTACGGCACACTATGCCGCCCGCTATCCTGTCTGCAATCACTCAGCTAGCGACTCACAAACTTACCCAGCGACACACGGCCGCTGCGTCCATTGTTGCGGTCCCCCTGACCCCGGCCTCGCCTCCTTAACCTCGATAAGCACCTCGCAGACGCTCGCATCCTACTTCCTGCTGGTACCGCTCCGAGACGAGCTCGGCATCCAGCTTGGCACCGAGACGCTGCCCAGACTCTTCTGCGCC
>JAULKP010026483.1:0-10857 GCA_032356005.1 Ulothrix subflaccida
TGCGCCTTCGCGCAGCCTGCGGGCGCCGTCGTCGTGCTGGTCGTGGTCTCCACCTACTTCGTCTTCGCGGGCTGATCGGTCCCTCACGTGAACCCGCGGCGAAGGCAGCACATGGACAACCGGTTCGACATCGCGGTGCTCGGCCCGATCCCTCGCGACAGCATCACCACGCACGGGGGCGAGACGGTCGAGAAGTACGGATGCGCCCTCTACACGGTGGCCGCCCTGTCGGCGCTGGTCGGCGACGGCTCCCGGGTGGTTCCCGTGACGCACACGAGCAAGGCGGACGCGGGGCCCGCGGCGGCGGGCGGCGCGGCAGCAGCGGCCGTGAAGCAGCGTGTGATCCAGCGGTCAGAGGTCGCGGGGCACACGGGTCCGGAGACGGGCATCTGGGTGACGCGCGGCGACGGCGTCTACGACATCACCGACTTTGTGAGCGCCCACCCGGGGGGCGCGTCCAAGATCATGCTCGCCGCGGGCGGCGACATCAGCAAGTACTGGGCCATGTACGCGCAGCACAAGCAGGAGCAGGTGCTGCCTCTCTGCGCCCACGCTCTCCGAGCCTGCGCCCTCTGCGCCTGCACAGTGCCGGTGAGCAGCGACATCAGCAAGTACTAGGCCATGCACGCGCAGCACAAGCAGGAGCAGGTGCGCCTGCGCCCTCCGCGCCTGCGCCCTCTGCGTCCGTACAGTGCTGGTCAGCAGCGCCGTGCAGCAGCTACTGGGCGAGGTACGCACAGCACACGCAGGAGCGAGTGCGAGCTGTGCGCCTGCGCCCTCTGCCTCTGCACACTGCCGGTCAGCAGCGCCTGCGCCCTCCGCGCCTGCACGCTGCCGTTGAGCACCGACGTGCAGCGGCTACTGGGCAAGGTACGCACAGCACACGCAGGAGCGAGTGCGAGCTGTGCGCCTGCGCCCTCTGCCTCTGCACGGTGCCGGTCAGCAGCGCCTGCGCCCTCCGCGCCTGCACGGTGCCGTCGAGCCGCGATATGCAGCCGCTACTAGGCGAGGTACGCACAGCACACGCATGGAGCGAGTGCGACCTGTGCGCCTGCGCCGTCTGCGTCTGTACACCACCGGTCAGCAGCGACATGCAGCAAGGCCCAGGCCGTGTACGCACAGCACACAGGACCAGCTTCAACCTCACGGGTACGCAGAGCCGGTGAGCAGCGCTGCGCAGTGCGTGCGGACAGCAGCGTACATGGCATCCTGCACGTGCACGGGTCTGAGGTGACTCAGCAATGATGGGACGCACGCACAGCTGACTCGCACCGGCGCTGCATGCGGACGGCTTGCAATGGACGAGTCGCGCAGCTGCAGGCTAAGAGGCTTTGTGGGGGACCAGATACGTGCAGCCCTTCACAGCACACAGCACGTGATGCAGGTGTGTGCGGTGGTACGGGGTCAAGGTCAAGTGCGCCCTGTACTGTGCCCGCACAGAGCACGTGACGGAATCTGACTCGCTGACTGCGCGCACGCAGAGCCACCACGGCCGTGTGCTGCTGTAGGTCTGGTCGTGGCGTCGCCCACACTGGCCGCGATGGCAGTGCGCGAGAGTGCATATGGAAGCATCAAACGCTGCGCGCCGAGGGTTGTGCTGTCCGAGCCGCCTGGGCACACAACCAGGCACAGCACCGGAGGGATGTGGTGGGTCGCCGTGACAGCGTGCGGCGCTGTCCCGCCATGCATCACGACCTCGTGTGCAATTGCGTAGGGGCTCAGCACAGCGGAGGGCGTGCGCACCGTGACGGTGTGACTCGGCGCCACGCGCCGCGCTGTCCGCCGCAAGGACGTGCGCACTCGCGCGCCTGTATACTGACTGCGCTCGCGCAGGTGCTGGAGATACTGGAGAGCATGCGCATCGGGACGCTACCAGAGGAGGACCGAGTGGCAGACACGCTCGCGGCGAACCCCTACGCCAACGACCCGGAGCGGCGCCCGGAGATGCTGGAGCGCAGCGCGACGCCCTACAACGCGGAGGCGCCGCCCGACGCCCTCCACCCCTTCATCACGCCCACCGATCTCCACTTCAAACGCCACCACCTCCCCGTCCCTGACGTCCTCGAACAGGCGTACCAGCTGCAGGTGAGCCTCGTTCATCTCATTCCACGTCGCAGGCAGTAGGCAGCGCAGTGCTTACTGCCCCCGACGTCCTCGAACAGGCGTACCAGCTGCAGGTGAGCCCCGTTCAGTTTGTTTTACATCGCAGGCAGTAGGCAGTAGGCAGGCAGTAGGCAGTAGGCACTGCCCTGCAAGCCGGCGACTCAGTCGTGTGTGCGCGCACTGCGTCCATGGGGGAAGGGCGAGGGCGGAGGTGCAGTGCGCATCCGCGCTGGACCTGCGGAGCATGACGCGTGGGGAAGAACACCGCTTCCTGCTGGGCAACGGCAGATAGGTGCAGATATGCCAGAACGTGTAGCTCCGAGTTTTACCAGCGCTATGAGAGCGTGTCACTCTTGCGAGCCTCAAGCGGCAAGCTCTCGCGACCATGGCGCTCGTGCTGCACGCACGGCTGGCTGGAGCTTTGGTGCCACATGCAAGGGGGTCGCAGGCGTGCCTACCGTAGTGAATGCAAAGGTAGACCACGTCACGTCACGTTTGGGCCAGATATGGTGCTCAACATCCTCATATGAGGTCAAGAAAAGGTTCTCGTTTTGGCATGGAGAAGCATCCACTAAAGATTTTCATGTGATTGAAAATTGATCAAGCCTGTCACGTCACGCAGCCACGCATGGTCTACCTTTGCATTTGCTACGGCAGTCAAGCGTCTCGTACCGCGTCCATCGAGTCACCAGCTCAGGGGGACCATAGCGACACCAGCCCAGGTCGTCTCGAGAAAACCAACCTCTCGACAACTCGGCCACTCTCGCCCCGGCCGGTCTGCACCACGGCGATCAGCCCTAACGAGACGTTTGTTGTTCTGTTAGAGAATTACAGAAAGCACTGGTGAAACCACTTTCTGGCTTTTCTGGCTACAGAGTAGCTCACGCCTCCGGGAGCAGAGAGAGGTGCATCAGCGTCGCCCGGCTCAGTCCCGGTCGGTCTGTAGGTATCGCCGCCGGGACCAGGCGACGGCCACACCTTCACCGTCGACGAGCTCAAGGCCAAGTTCCCCGCGCACAGCGTCGCGGTGACGCTGCAGTGCGCGGGCAACCGGCGCGCCGAGATGGCGGCAGAGCGGGAAGTCCGGGGGCTCTCCTGGACGGGCGGCGCCATCTCGACTGCCGTGTGGACGGGCGTGAGGCTCTCGGACGTCCTCAAGTCGTTCGACGTCGTGCCTGGCCCCGAGGCCAGGCACGTGGAGTTTGTGGGGCTCGACTGCGACTCTGAAGGTGCGTGCCGTGTAGCAGCGCAGGCGGTTTTCGGCCCGGGCGCGCAGGAGTACTTGTAAAGTGTGGGAGGCGAGGCGGCAGGGAGCCCTCTTAGACCGATCCTGCCCGCACCTCACTTGCACACGCGTCTGCGCGCCCCTTGTGGCGCTTACCAGACGGGGTCAAGCAAGCTGCTGCTGCTTGTGTGTCCATGACGCGTGCGCGTCGGACATTGTCAGTGACATACACGTCGCTGTTTGTGCTCAGTCACCCTGCTGGGGCCCACAGCATCACCCATCGGCTGACGTCCCGTCTCGGGAGATCCTTGGCGGCTGCCTTGGCACGCTGTGGTCGGCTAGTGAGGTCTCAGTCGCATGAGCCTGTTCGCCAATCCTACACACCCTGTGGCAGTAGGGGCGCATTGGCGTCCATCTGCTCGTTCATCAGCGTCCCTTTAGCACGCTGATGCAGGCCACTGTCCCGATGCAGCAAGCCGTGCAGTACTGTGAGTGCAGAGTGCGGTCTGAGTGCCCAGGCGATCCCTCAGTCACGTACCACACGGGACCCTCACGGGAATCTAGAGCTAAGCACACTCCCAGACGCTCCTCATATGCCTGGCTGAAGACGCCGTGAGCTCCCAGGTGGCGCTCTGCAGAGTGCTGAGCACTGATTCCGCAGATTCGCACGCCGCTGGAGCAGCACCTGAAGGACGCAGCAGGGGACTTTCCACTGTCGGTTCTGGGGCTGACTCCGTGCGTAGAATGACAGTGAGCATGGTCGCTTTCTGCGAGCAAGGTAGTTGCCTGTGCCGATCACACGGCCGTCTGTTGTACACTGTCTTCTCCTGTGGGCGACCTGTGCATGAAGTGCCCAACTGTAGCAGCTGTGTGCAGGGCAGCGCTACGCGGCGTCGATTCCCATCGAGAAGGCAGTGTCGCCGGACGGGGACGTGCTGCTTGCGTACGAGATGAACGGGGCGCCGATTCCCCGAGACCACGGGTTTCCGCTCCGGGCCGTCGTGCCGGGGCACGTGGCGGCGCGAAGCGTAAAGTGGGTAGAGAAGATCATCGTGTCGGCGGACGAGAGCGACAGCCACTGGCAGCAGGAGGACTACAAGGGCTTCTGCCCGGGTGCGCGCTCTCGAGGGCATACACGCTCAGACCGGCGACGCTCCTCGGAAGGGTGAGGCTGTTGCTTGTCGAGCGAAGCTGCTGCCCTTCCAAGCGCTCGTCACGCGTGCATGCCTGGCATGCAAAGGGAGGGCCCCCACCGCTGGGGCACACGCAGGTACTGCATCGCCTGTCAGGATATGTATGCACAGGTGGGGTGCACAGGTTGCTCGTCAACTACCACCGCGCCGTGGAGGCCTGCGCCATCGACTGGATGCTCCACGGAGCTCTGCCCCTCGAGTTTGGGGAGGCCACACGAGCACTCAAGGTCGTGTCTGGGTCCTGCTCGCACCTCGAGTCGCGTCGGGCAGACACTCGCGCGCGCGCACGCAGACGAGGACTGGAGCCACCTGGACTGGAGCAAGGCGCCCTCGATCCAGGAGATGCCCGTGACGAGCGCGATCCTGCGGGAGAGCGCGGAGGGCGCCGTGCCACGTGGCGCCGAGTCGCTCGCTCTCTCGGGGTACGCGCTCGCGGGCGGCGGGCGGAGCGTGGTGCGGGTGGACGTCTCCGTCAACGGCGGTAAGACCTGGGCGCCCGCGACCCTGCGCGCGTTCCCCGAGGGCCAGGAGCCCGGCTACCGCCGCGCGTGGGCGTGGCGGCAGTGGCAGGTACGCGCTCCCTCTGCGCGCGCGTGTGCCTCTCTGTGTGCTCCCTCGGTGGCCGCAGGTCGCTCCACCTGGTTCGGTCGCGGCCCGCAAGAGTGTCCAGAGCCCCCGGTATGTCTAGGTAGTATGCCCAGCTGTCCCTGATAAAGATGCCCGCAGAGAAAGCCTGCACGCCGGCCGCGCGGGCGGCAGGCGCACGCTGGGCTGGGGGGCGAAGAACACGTGGCGCGCGTCATGACTCGTCATGAGCGCAGCAGGGTGTGGTAGGGCTGCTTGGTGTCTGGCACGACTGTGCGTTCCCCTGCTTTTGGGCTGTGCGGCCGATGCCTGGTGGGCCGGTGAAGTGCTGCGTCGTGCCTGCACAACACGCACAGACGCCATGCCCGCGCCACGGTCGCCGCCGTGAGGCATTGCTGTGCGTTCGAGTCTGGCAAGATCGCTGTTGTAGCTGGTATCGGAGACAGGATGTGGTGCAGTGCCGCGCATCAAAGCCATCCTGTGATGCAAGCGGCGTTCGGAACGTGCCGGGAACTCAGGTGGGCTGTGCTGACCGTCGTCGCTGCTGTGCAGATTGACGTGCCGCTGGAGAGGCCAGCAAGCACGGGGCAGAAGTTTGAGGTCATCTGCAAAGCTGTTGATGACTCGTACAATGTACAGCCAGACACTTGGGGCCCGATCTACAACGCGAGAGGCGTACTAGCCAACTCGTGGCACAGAATTCACCTGAGCGTGGACTAATTGCCCCACCAGCGGAGATGGACGTGACGAGGCACACAACACCCGACGTGAGTCGTTGTTTGCGAATCAGCCGTCTTGAGTCGGGTCCGAGGTTGGCGACCAGGTGTGTCTCAGCTACAGCTGGGACCTTGCACGGGGTCTCATTACAAAGCTCTGGCAGCCGGAAACAATGTCTACCAGTTGTCACTGAGCTGTGTAACTCACAGGAGGACACGCGCATCTGCCGCTTCACAATGCGTGACCATGTTTGCACGGCTTGCAGTCACCATGTCGGCAGTCAACAGTGCACTCGCAGACGGACTGTCAGGGGTGCGAGTTGGTATTCAGTTAGTTGCCTCACAAGTACCCCGACAAAGTCGTCCGGGCGAGCACCCGTTTGTTGGCTGACTGAGCGTCTGCCTTGTCAGGAACCTGTGAGGGATGTGTTCCGGGAAGTTACAACGACCAAAAAGTGGGTGTGTGAATTGCCACTGGGTTTCCAAACAACTAGAAAAAAAATGATTGTCATTGCCCTACCGCAAAGCGGCATCGGCCACGCGCTCATCTCCTAACTAGTGTGCTTTCTGGAGAACCTCTCGATCCCAGAGGCTCGGCCACACTTATCTCCCAGGCATCCTCAAGGGGACCGTCAAAACCGACCCTGGCCATTAGTACCAAATGACTAGACATGCATTACAGGGGCTTAGGTAACCTTCCTGCATGCTAAGCTAGCTTTGTGACAGACCCGTTGATCTGTCAGCCGTCTGACAGCAAGAGCCCATACTAGAGTCGCCGACAGAGCTGTGCCCAGTGCCCAATGATTACAAGCCATCGACCGAAGTCGGTGCAACGCAATGTGTTGCTGCCTGAAGGGAAAATGGCTCGGTGGCAATGAGTCACCACCACGTCAGTGTCTCTAGAACGTGGGCCAAAGCGTCACAGTGTCAGGGGCGACGTCTACTTCATGTCGATGAGCTCAACGTCGAACACAAGGGTGGCGTTCGCGGGGATGACAGGGGGGTGGCCGCGAGCGCCGTAGGCATAGTCCGGGGAGCACGTCAGGTTGGCACGCTCGCCCTTGGTCATCTGGGCGACGCCCTCCTCCCAGCCCTTGATAACCTGGCCGACGCCGATCTGCACCGCCCTCTGCGATCAGCAGTCTGTGCATGGCGCCGCCTTGCTTGGAATCACTCAGGGGCGAGTCAGGGGGCGATAGGCGCGCGTGCACCAGCAGGCCTGCCACATGGCGCTGCACGAGGTGTGCAGGCCACCGACAGGCGTGCCAAGCCGCCATATCACATCACTGTATCAGAGCCATCTATGCGCGTGCCGCTCGCACGCTCCGATCGAGGTATGCATGCAGGCATTGCAGTGCAATTTGCACAGTCAGCATGCCCCAGAAGCCAGAGATGGGCCGTCCCAGCGCTTGCGCCCCGCCTGCGGTCTCGCACAGGCCACAGAACGTGTCGAGTTTCAGTGGGCACACGTCTGGAACAGAGCGCAGTGGTCAGCGTCCGCGCGGTGTTCTGGTGGGCTGCCGCTGTGCACGAGCGTCGAGGGGCTGACGGCGGAGCGCGGGTGCAGATAGCGGTGCAAGCACTGACAGGCGCGGCGGGCACGGCGCTGAGGTGGAGAGGCCAACGAGAGTAGTGACTGGCCAGCACACGGACCACTTGAGTTCACGCAGGCCCCCACTGCTCCTCGCTGAGCGCCAAAGTGTGAGCGTGGGGCACCGCACGCTCACGTGTCTCCGTATATGAGTGGTGTGACATGCACGGGGAGGGGCGCGCACCGTGAACTCAAATGGCTTGCCGCGGTCCCGGGAGGAGTCAAACTTGTTGCCGTTGGTGAGCGTGCCTGTGTAGTGCATGACGCACTTTTGGCCCGTCTTGGGGAAGGTCACGCCATCTCCGGGCGTGATGATCTCCTTTGTAACGCCCATTCTGCGCTTCAGCTGCGAGGGTCAGCAACGTGTGCACTCGGGGTAGGCCTGCTGCAGTGCACAGACCTGTGGGCCATGCAGCGGGCATGCCGCCGTCAGTGCTGCACACCAGCGTTGCTGGCAGCGGTGTCGTGCGAGTAGCGTCGCCAGGTGTACTCCCGCTTACCTAGGAGGGGCATAGGCTGATCATGTCGTGGCGTAGGTCATGGTCAGTGCGTGCTTGGCTCGCAGACCGACTAAGGAGGAGCGGGCTGAGCGGGCTGAGCGCAGGCCGCGGGCGACGAACGATTGACAGGACCTCGCAGAGGACCACGCACACGTTGCGATGCGAGTTATGAAGCGTCAGGATCGCCGACCCGTGCACTGAAAGCGGGGTGTTGCGTGAATGGCCTGGAGCAGCTACGAGATCGATCTGTCGGTGAGCTTCCGATCCGACGGCCCGAGAGGATCCGTACTGATTTGCAACACGTCAACACGCGGGGGTGTACGCAGGCCTCGCTTTGCATGCAGGGCAGGGTAGCGTTGCGTGGCTCGTATAACCCTGCGAGCTGCTACCGGCGGAGAGGGGCTCGAAGGAGCGGTGAGATCCGCACGTTTTGGTGCGCTGGAATCTGGTGTTGCTGGGCACACGGCACTGCCGGAAGATACCGGCCTTGTGGACGACGGTACGGAGCATGGTTCACTCTGATCGGACTTCGGTGATGTTTCAGGCGGGTCCGCGAGTAATGAGTATGACGGACAGGTGTATGATCGGCACAATGTCGGTGGCGGACACGCGATCAGAAAGCTATAACGTTCACGTCGTGCCCGCCGTTCGTCCATGGCGCGCTGGCCGACTCACGATGCAGGAGGGGCTGGGAACCGCACAGCAGCGCGTAGCCAGGAGTGATGATCGACACGGAAACGACGTGTATGCAGAGTTGGGCTCGTTCGTACCTGCTGCTGTCAGGGACGGGGTCAACGCAATAGATGTGCACGGTGAGAATACGTTGTTGACTCTGTTCGGAATGACTGCGCCTGTAGCTGTCAGGAAGGTCCCGTCTCAACGTGTGCTCGCGCCTGCGACACGGAGGTCGCATTCGAACGCGCGTGTCCGCGCGTGTCCAAAGACAGATCTTGTCCGACTCACGCGATACTTGGTGAGGCAAGACGGCCTCTTGCGGCCTGCGACCGCATGAGAGATACGAGACATATTCCGCGAGACGTCAGGCCAACGAGGAACGTGTTGTTCCACCAAGTCGCAGCCTTTGTACTGGTGAGTCAGCTTCTCCAACGCCAAGCTGTAGCGCGGATTTCAAGACGTCATCGATCCAACATGAACGACGAGTGATCGCTTCCATTTCGACACACAACGTCCGCAGCGGACGTTCGCAGCGGGCAGGTCACGATGAGGGTCGGCACACGCAGGAGAGCACGCAGGCCGCAGTTTGCGGTACGTGACAATTTCTCTGCTGGTCATGAGCAGCACGTTCGTGCAGCTGTGGGGGCTGCCGGCCACCTCACCGACACCAAGAGGTTGTCTGCGTCACCTTCCTGCCACCGATTCAGCCTGCCTCAACTGTGCTAGCGCCACGCGACGGGCTGGGCACCACTATCAGACTGCAGTGTCGTATGTGGCTGCTGCTGAATAGAGACTGGCCCTTGGCTCTGGGGCGCTGTCAGCGTACTCTGCAAGGCAGAGATGTGGCGAGCAGCGCTGCAGGGGCAGCAGGAGCAGCACAGCGAGTCGGAGTCGGACTCAGGCAACGTCCTTCGCATCGGCGGGCTCACCATCACGCCGAGTGGCAACGTGTATGCGCGCGCTCGAGGCAGCCCGCCTGTCGCACATGGGCACTCCCGGCGGCGGACCGGCGCCAGGCCCGCGCCCGCCCCCCAACCACCCCCGAGCGGCGCGCGCGCGCAGCAAGGCGACGACAGCTCAGACGACGACGACCGCCTCAGCGTCGACTCTGATGGTCTGGACTACATTCGCAACATCGAAGCGCAGAGGTGCCCTCTCCCTGATGCATGCGACTTTACTGCTCAGGAGGGAGGGCGACGGACGTGGGAGTCGGAGTAGGGCAAGGCCGCTCCAGGTCCTGGCCAGGGTCAGCGATCGGGAACGTCTCGGATTCGGGTCCATTCGGCTGCCTCACCCCGCACACGCTCCAGGCGGTGTTGCTGCATCTGTTGCGCGCGTGCCAGTGGGAGTGCCACGCAGCCATACAGGCATTGCATCCCTTCCCCCCTCGTTCCCTAGGCTCTGTCACTATCCATCTGACCGCTCACTCCAAAGGACGTCCCGCAGAGTGAGTTGCTTGCCATGGACCTGCGCGGGACGGGTCAGCACCGCTGGGGCGGCGGCGAGGGGGCGAGCGAGTGCGCCATGCATGCAGGGCTGGCGACAGCAGCGAGGGGGCGGCTGTGGGCCTCGGCTTTACCCCCCTTGGCTTTCCGCTCGCCGCGTTTGGGGCGAACGACAGCCTGCGCGCAGTCCGCATCGAGGACATGGGTGACTGGACGACCTCTGAGTCAGACGACAGCGGCGAGTCAGACAACGGCGGTGACTCGGACGGCAGCGGCGGCTCGCGGTGTGTCTCGGCCTCCGGCGGCGACGGCGCCCGCGGCGGGTCTGCAGGGCCGCCCCGGGGGGCGCTCGAATCACCACCCGAATGCGCTGCGTCGCTCAGAGGCGGCCACGCGCTGACGGGCGCCGAGGCGCGAGCGCGGTACCCAATCGGGGGCACGAGGTACCTGCTGCCAGGGCAGGCGGGCGCAATCGGCGGGCGTGGCAGCCCCTCAAAGCGCGGCGCCGCGGCCAGCTGCGGCCAGGACTCAGCTCACAGGAGCGCCGGCGGCACCAGCGCACCCGCGCGCGCTGCAAGCGCGCTACGCTGCGGCGCTGGGCTTGCGGGCGAGCCAGATGAACAGGGGGGTTCGAAGAAGCGCAAGAAGGGGAAGCTGTCGGGGGACAGGCGGCAGGCGCGGCGGGAGGGCGTCGCGGCGAAGCGCGCTGTGCGCGGCGCTGCGCGGGAGGACTGCGACCCCGCGGACGTCGCGGCGGCGATCGCAGCGTACGCGCACGACGAGGACAGCGACCTGGACGCCCTCGTCGTCACGTGCGGCGGCGC
>JAULKP010026594.1:0-46095 GCA_032356005.1 Ulothrix subflaccida
GGAATCCTTCTGGGTTAGAGAAGAGTTCGGTAAATCTCCAGTCTTCTGTATAGAATCCGATTGTTCCTGGTTGGAGTTCTGCGTAGAACTGTTGGGAGTAACAGAAGTAGGAATCTGTAGCATCGTCGGGATCTCCTTTACAGTATGTCCTGTGAGGTAGTAAATCCGGGGTCGCAATACTTTCGGGTAGCAGAGAGGGAATTCCCATATCAGTTTCCCCTGGGAATATAGCGTTTGAGTTGATGGTTGTTGAAAAAACTTCTTCTGTAGGTATGTAGGTTTGAAGTGCATCTTCATCGTTATTTTCCTCCGATGGAGTTTCTGGAAGAGAAGGTCTAAGTCTCTTCTTAGCTTGTGGTAGTAATGGTTTCGAAGCATCTTCAGATTCTAAAGACTCTTCTAGGTCTACTCGTAATTGAGCTAGTTTTCTCTCTGTCTCTGTACGTACTAGTTTACCTTTCTCTTTAGTCTTCTCGGATGCTTTGATAAGAGAGTTGAGGGCTGCTGTATTACGTTGAGCTAATGGAGCTATGTTATCGAGAGTAGCTAGAAACTCGTTCTCTTCTTCTTCGCATAGATCCTTTAGGATAACTGGCACAGCTTCTTTACTCTTATAAGCTTCGTCTAATCTCATGTGTCCATCTAGTAGCTTACCACTACGTAAATTGAACGTAAGGAATCCGCTCCATCCATACTTGCTCTTAAATGCTGTGTAAGTACTTCGTTGACGTTGTGAGTGTATTCTCCAATTCTTTGGGTTAGCACTTAATAGAGAGGGATCTAGCTCTATGATAGTCTGATTGGTATGGGGTAGTGTAACTGCATTCTTAATCCAAGGATACTGTTTAGCGTACTTAGCTTGTAGTGTCTTACTTGTCATAGATCTTTTGTCCCTTCGCTCTTTCGATTGGTCCGATGTATCCTACTACTTCTCCAGTAGATGCACTTTCATGAATATAGTACATCTTGCCGTTAGAGCAAATACGTAGTTCATCAGATAAGTCTTTACCTCGTTTAATTCTGCAAAGGTATACTCCTGGTTTCTTAGGTATCCCACTTGTGTAGCGTACTAGTACGTTACTGTTATGGGGAGATGGTTCTACTGGAGTGGATTTCTTAGTAGGGACTTTCTTAATAGGCTTCTTAGTTGGTGGGGGTGGTAGTTTCTTAAATGACTTCTTTGGTAACATTATCTTTTCCTCTTCGTATATTCTACTAGTAACATGTCTAAAGCTTTATCTAGATTACCTACTGAAGGATGTACGTAGACTGCTCTTGTTATCGACCATCCTAGGAATCTATGTTTTACATAAACTTCGTATTCTATAGGTGGTATTTTTCCAGTGTACGCTGTATTCAATGATGGTGGTGTTAGAGATCCTTTTAGCTTAGGTAACTGAATTTCTTCTGGAGCATCGCCTACAATGAAACCATGACCATCATGAGATCCTCCTATACAAATACAAAACATTATTTTTACTCCTGAATTATTAATGAGAAAAAACCCCCAATATAATTTCTTATACTGGAGGCTCGCGAGTCATGAGAGCAGCACGGCAATGATGCTAATGACTTACCTGCATCTGTTAAATCTCTTCATAGGACGAATCTTATGTTGAGATTTGAAAGTACGGTATCGAGTGGTAGCAACTACTGGAGTTACTTCCGTGTATTCTGGAATGACCGTATCGGTACGTACAACATGTTCGATCCTTGAGGTACTAGGAGTACTTGTGGAGTCGAATCCAAATTCGATTGGAGCGTCAACAATGCGTTGAACGGTACTTCGGAGTTTGCACTGTCCATCGGAGCATTCTTGTGCTTGTAGGAATCTAGTAGATCCCAAAAGGATAAGGACTGCCCCGATTGAGTGTTTAATATCCATACTTCATGACTCCTATTGAGTTGCATTAAATCTAACTTAGAATCAGTTTCAAATTATGATAGATAATCTTTTACAAGATCATCTGGAGTATCGTACACTATTGGAGTTGTTACACAATCACCCATAAAGGTGACTCCAATAGGTACGTTAGTGTCTGATGGAATTACGATCCACATAGTTTTTCTCTGTTTACGAAAAGAGCGAAACGAATTTTCTGGAAGAGAAGGATTATTTAAGGAAACCGAATAGGCCACGACGCCTTGTAGTACTAGCTCTAGCACATTGACCGTTTTCGCATCCTGATTGCATTACAGTAGTTTGTGTAGTGGTTACTACTGGAGTAAATACTGTAGTTGTAGATTTGGATACTACGGCTGCTACTGATTTGCTTCGCATTGGGAATATCTGATTACCATGATTAGGAGCTAGATCGTGTAGTATTAAAGCCTCTTCTTGTGATAATCCTGATACTTGGTCCCATGAGAATCCATGCTCAGATCCTACTAGGTGCTGTTTAGCCATTGATCGAGGAGATACATCTGCGTATACCGGACCTCTCCATCCTCCTGGCCTCTTAGCCCGAATTAGTGATTGTAGTTCACTAGTCGAGTATCGAGATGATGTAGGGGCTACTGGAGTAGGTAAGGACTCAGCTACTTTTGGTGCTGATACTTTAGGTGTATCTAGCTTTACTAGAATTGCTTCTAGCTTTGCTTCGATGCTTCGGTTTTTCTCTTCTAGTTTATCGAGTCTAGAGTCTTGTTGTACATCGATTGGACTCGCATGGAATACACGATTCTGTGCTACTACGTTACTTGATAGAAGTAGTAGTAAACTTAATGATAACAATTTACGGATCATAGTTAAACTCCTGGTTTTGGTTGTAAGATAAATTCGCCTAGTGGCTTATCGTTTTGCATGAGTGTAAAACTACCTTCAAAGTAGTAGTCTTTAGGTCCAGTAGGGGGTACTTCTGGATCTGGTTTAGGTCCTACTTGTACTGGTACTCCTCCGAAGTATCTTCGTAGGATTGATTCGCTAGGATCTCCACGCCATGCTGTTGGAGTGAATACTCCTGATGTAATGGATGGGTTCATGATACCACCACGACTATGGGACATACCCATGTTGTGACCAAACTCATGAGCTAGTAACCTAGCCCATTGGTTTAGTAGATTATTAGGACGGTACACGTTATCGAATCGTGCCCAAATTCGTTCTCCACATCTAGGAGAGTTAGGAACGATTGCTAAACCAATCCATCCTGCTCCACGTTGCCAAGTAACTAGCGTGTTAGCTTTGTTGTTCTGGTCTTCGCGTAGGAATAAGATTCCCATGTTTGCGTATGCTTGAACAACTAACTTCCACGCTGGTTCAATGACATTCTGTAAGAATGAGGGCATTCCACTCTTATTCATTTGAACTGAAAAAGTGTGGGTGTTAGGATAGTCAGGACGACAATTAGCAGGCCACGAACCAGAACCATTTGCTGCTTCGATTTGGTAGTCTGGACAACCACATCTTTCTACAACAAATAATTTTTCAGTTGCAGGACCGATATCTCCATCAGCAATACCGATTCTACCATGTTGCTCTAATGATAGCCTATCGAAGTCTTCTGCCATAAACTCCTGGAAAGAAGCTATAGCAGTACGAACTGACTTATCATGTAGATGCAGAGTTTCTAGATCTTCGGCGTATACTCCAGTTGGATGGGCTGGATTATGGAAGTGTCCTAAGTCCCAAAGCTTTTGAATAATTGGATTTATCATTACTTTCCCAGTGCAGCATCGATTGCTGCGTTAGTGGTTGCGGCTATTGAAACTAACTTGTCAATGGTTAGACTCTCACTACCATCAGCAGCAAGTTCTAAACCATGTTGAGTAGAAGCAAGAAAGTTTACCAACTCTTTGTTATCGTCTAGCTTACCTTGTTGCATTCCTATAGTAGCAAGTTCGGATACTCTAGATCTAAATTTTGACCAGTCTTTACCATTAGTCACATTAATTGCTTTGTCTGTACCCGCTCTAAGAGCAGGCCATACGTTTGTAGTGTTTAATGTGTTGTCACTTAAAGCTCCTTTGATGTGCGAATATACTACTGCTATAGCTTGTGAAGCTTGTGGATCATTAAGAGATCTTACAAGTACTTCAATCTCTTTAGCTAGTTCTAAATTAACACTAGGTGTTGTAGGAGTGATAGGAATATCGACACGAGGATTTTCTGGAAGAGGAGGTACAGTACTTCGCAGATCAATAATTGTAGTAGTTTGTATCAGTGAAGGCTTACCGTCTTCGTCAATAACTGTTAGGAAGTATCCTGCATCAGTAATTGTTAATGGGGGTTGTCCCATTGCTGAATTAATTAGCGATAACGCAAAGCATAGTAGAATGGGATATCGCATTATTAAACCTCGATTGCTGGTGTTAGAATTGAATCGTATAGTTTTCCTGCTGCTTCAAGAATCCAAGCTTTAACTGCTGGTTTAATGATGCTAGCGATTAGTGGTCTGTTAACTGCTGTGAATGCTAAGTCGATAGCATCTTCTAGCATCTTCAATACGATTTCTTTGGAAGGTAAGAGACTAGCATTGTTTGCTAGAAACTTAGCGAATACTGAAAGGATGTTTCCTTTTATTCGTTGACCTGTAACTAGTAGAGATTCATTTGCTGCTTCTGGAAATTCAATTGTAGCAATTTGAGCATTCAATTCTTGAGCTAGCGATTCATTTACACTCATTCGTCTGGTCCTTTGAAAATGATTCTGAATTCGTTTGGAAGTTTAACTACTTCGTAAGGTGTAGATAAAGAATTAAGTTCTTTAATCAATTCTTTTAGCGTAGATGTTGATGCAACATCTGTCAAGTTAATTCCTGATAAAATTTGAAATAAATTATCAAGTTGATTTATTGCTTTTAGTCTTGTTCCAGGTGAGTTAGCTTTATGCTCTGGAAAGTCTGTAGATCCTAGAGAAACTATATCGGTAGCTTTAGTACCATGAGCAGTATCTTCTAGTCTAACTACTTTAGTCACTATTCTTAACACGAATATCCCTCTCTTCTAAAATTACAGATATCGTATCGAATAACCTATCTACATCGGTAATACTACTATGTTTCTTAGAGATGAACTTAGGGGCTAATGCAAGTAGTAGTTTATCTTCAAAAGATTCTTGAAAAGCTACTAGTTCGCCTGGAGTAAATTCAGGTAGTAGTTCTAGCGTATTAGACTCTACCACAGTCTTATAAGGTATTGATTTAGGTTCTTCTACAGGTACTGCTGTAGGTTCAATGTATTCTTCGATTAAGTCTAGATCGTCTTCTTCGTCTTCACAATACCGACCTTTACTAGTGTATGTACGATTAAAAGTAACATCTATAAAAGGAAATTCTGTATCGTTGAATTTTTCAATAATACCACTGATTTCACCATCATGCCTTACGTATCGTTTTCCTGCTTTAATTTGCATTTTGTTCTCCTAGTGTCTCTACAAAGTTAACGAGTTCTTGAGTGATGGATTCGAGTTGAGCCATTCCCTCTTCTTCTGATGTATCTTGATCCATCATTTGGAGTACGTTCATCATTGCGGCTACTCCACCGTAGAATGCTTTCTGCATTTCTTCGTATTGAACTTTAGATGCATCTGGTGGTAGTACGTTGTTAGCGAATGTAATCCACATATCGTTTACAGTTTTCACTTCTTTACAACTTTCTTCTTAGGTTTCTTGGTCTTAACGTCTTCAAGGCAAGCTGATACTTCTTCACTTAATGAATAGGTGAATGATGGTCTTCCAATAGATCCTTTGATATTAGTTTGGATGATGATACCTAGTTGTGTAAAGTCATTCATAATTTGATGGACTCTAGTACTAGGAATGTTTAGATCTCTGATAACATCTTGACGAGTCACAGAGCCTTTCTGGAAGATAAACTCTATTACTTCTAGGTTAAGTTCGGGGCATGAATCGAATGCTACTTTCTTGGTAATTAGGTACTGTTCGTTCGTTGGTGCTTCTACTTGGTGGACTACGCATAGTGCTTCTGTAAGTACTTGAAATTGAATTAGCTTACGAGATGCAACTGCTGATACTGGTCTATAGATCATTCCTTCGAATCGATCTTTAGCAATGGTAGTTTCTAGCTTCGCAGTTAACTTAGCTAGAGACTTTAGTTTCTGATAGATCTCTACGTTGTTGACTTTATCGATAATAGGTACTTTATCGATATTGAAATTGGTATGTAGATGCTTATAGTATCCTACTACAGCTTCTATCATACGCTTCTTGTTGTCCTTCTTGTTACGTGAGTTAGATGCTGCCATATCCATGTGTGCATCTTCATCGAAATGTTCTCCAAGGTAGTCTACCTTTAACCATCTTGCTCCCATCTCAGAATCGTTATGTCTATGAATAGCTTCGGTAACTCCAGCTATCATATTGAATTTATAATCTGAGTATGTTCTTACTTCACCATTACCGTATTGGTATTTGATGTACCCATCGTATGCATCTCTTAGGAGATCCCATATCTTAGTTTGAATCTCTTTAGGTAGACCTAAGAGTACTGTTAGATCTTTGATAAATAATGTTCTACCATCTAAGGTAGGTAACATTGAACAATCTTCTCCTGTTACTCTAGATCCTGATATGAGCGTCTCTGCTGTGAATTTTGATACGTATTCGAAGAAGACGCTATTACCTCCAAACGCTTCAATTAGGAATGACTTACCTGATGATGCAGGACCTACAACAAATATCCAAAGAGGTTCTTTAGGAATCAGTACTGAGATTGCAGAAGCTAGCATGATATCTAGAGTTTGCAAAATAGACTTGTTCGTGTACATACATTGCTTCATTATGGAATGAAGTTTAGCATGTGATTCTAATGGTGGTATAGAGTCTGCATCGGTAGAAAAGTCTTTATTAATGGAATTACTAGGAGTGTTTTTGGCTTCTGGTACATCTGCATTAGACGCCATTTCCTGTAGTAGTTGTAGTACGGTACTCTTAGTCTTTACACTCTTCCAAATGTCTCTTACATCGTTGAGTTCTGGTTTACCGGCTGCTTGGTTCAGTTGGTTAAGTTCGATTACTCCTGGAGTATTCCAAGAAGCAAAAGAAGCATGGAATCCCTTACCTTTCTTACCAATGGATTCGATACCTTTTAATCCAGCTTCATCGTTATCAAAGAAGAATGTTACGTGGCATCCTTCTAATTGTTTGTTCCATTCTGGTTTCCATATCGTAGCACCTGGAAGACCATAGATCATTGGTGGATGTGCTTTAGCACTTCTAAATGCGGACCATGCTGCTAGTGCATCCCATTCTCCTTCAAAGATCCATACGTCCTTACCCTTTTGTGTCTTAGGCAAGAATGGAGCGTATAGCTTCAATGGTATATCAGAAGGTTTGAATACTTTATACTTTAGCTTCTCGATTCGGTTCTCTGGATTGAATGCACCTAGTACTACTTGCTCTCCTGAGAAATATGGAACGTACCATATTCCATGATCTTCTCGATACACTAATTGAGCATTCTTCAATGTCTCTACTGGAAGAGATCTAGCTTTTGCTAGTACTTGGTACTCTTCTAGGTGATGCTCCAATGAAGAATTAAGTAGGTGAGCATGATACTGAGTCATGAACGATAAGTGATTACCTTTAACATCACACGCTCCACTTAGACAACGGAATAATCCTGTCTTCTCTGATACAGAGAATTTACTATCTTTACCACAGAATGGGCACGATCCTATTTTCTCTCCGTGTGATTCATTAGTGAAATCTATCTTAAAGAACCCATAAAACTTTACATAATCCATTGAAGTCATCGCTATTACTTTACTATTAAAGGCCTAAGAGTTTTCTGGAAGAAAAAGGGGTTTGATCTTTTCCGGTAGTTTATCTATCGAGTCATGTATTAACTTTTGACATACGTAGTAATACTCTTCGTTAAATGATTGGTCAGAGTTCCAAGGTAGAATGTCACAATAGTTGAACGTAAAGTCTACCTTGAATGGCTCTGCTATGTTAGAGCTAACGGACCATCGTATCTTTACATTACATGGATTTACATACGTAGTCAGATAGCTAAAAATTCCTACCTTCAAAATAACTGGAGATAGGTAGTATTGAATTCTTCCGATACGACTAAATAGGCGTACTTGCTCTGCGTCGGATAAGTCTTTTAGGTGGACTAAGGGTAATGGCATTGAAGTGGTCTTTCTTTATCGAGATGGGATTAGCCCATGAAGATGTATTTGTTATTAACTCTGGTTTGCATTTACATGGTACTCCATAGTATGCTCCTGCTGCTTCCATAACTTCGATCATATCTTTAAGTGGTGGTAACGAGTAAGTAGGGAACTTGAATAGTAATTCATCGTGTACTTGAAGCATCATTACAGTCTTAGATGGATGGTCATCTATTACATCATAAGTATCTGCGATTGCTTTCTTAACGATATCTCCTTCTGTTCCTTGAACATAGTAACATACTCCTGCGTATGCTCGATTCTTTGGTACTATGAGCCTATACCCTGATGCGGTATGAATATAACCGTATTGTTTTACATTGGATACTGCTTCTGATAGTTTGTCTTTCACGTTAGGGAATAACTCTAGCATGTGCTCATAAATTCCAGGCATTCCTGCTGTACTGTTGATCTTAGTTTTACCTGCTCCGAAGAGGATACCGAAGTTAATAGCCTTAGCTACTCTACGTTGTAATTTAGTTGGTGCATCTGTAGAGAATACTTCTCTTGCTACGAAGTCATGGAAGTCAAAACCATTCTCGATAGCACGTATTAGTTTTTGCTCTTGTGACCAGTAAGCAAAGATACGAATCTGTAGTTGTTCGTAGTCAATTGCTAACCAGTTGTAATCGTCTGTAGGTCCAAACACTTTACGTATAGAGTGTTTGACTATCTTGATTTCGTTTCCTTCTTCATCGTATCCATCTATCTCTTTACCTTTACCAATGTTTTGCCCATTAGGGTTACTGGAAGATAATCTAGTAGTTGAGGTCCCTACTATGTTCAGACTAGGATATAGATGGTAATGAAGTTGGAATTCTTGATAACTCTTTAGGTATCCTACTACTGCTTTGATCTCATTGTATTGTAGTAGCGTCTTTACAAAGTTCTTAGCAGAGAATGTATTTTCTTGATCTAATAGCTTAGGTAAAGAGTTCTTATTAGTTTGTGGTTGTCCTTTATCTGTGAAGTCTTTGCATTCAAATTTGAACTGCTCGAATAATACTTTCTTGAGTTGAACGTGAGAGTTAGGATTGAATACTTGTGTACCAAAGTTAAGGTTAAGTAGTCCTACTAGTTTCTGTCCTAACTCTAGTAGTAGCTTCTCTACTTCAACTTTCTCTTCCGAGAATTTTTCTGGAAGAAGAGATACGCCTTCCATCTCCATTAGCATTATAGGCCATATAACTTTTTGCTGTAGTTGATATGGTACTCTTAGTTTGGAGTGGGCTTTTTTGAATGTGTTCTCTTGGAGTATGAATAGTCCGGCTGTTCGTAGTGCGTCTCTTCTAGCGTATGTTTCGCATACTGAATGGAATATGTGATTATTGGGTAAATGCATACGTTGTGCATAAGCTTTAGGTATCCACATATCTGACTTGTGGAACTCTTTCTTATGCCCTGCCATATGAGGGTGTCCAGCTTCAGCTATCGACCAGTTAAATGGCATCTTCTTTACTTTGAGACGAAGAGACTTGATACTCTTGTCTAGGGCTGCTTCATCATCATCTAGTATGTTTAGGTGTAGTACTCCTAGTTCTTTGAGTCCTTTGAATGATTTCGAATCCAGTATGTGGGTTCGTATCATTGTGCAATGAAGCTTGAAGAGTCTCCAAGCTTTCTTAAAGTGAGCCATAACTTTATCTCTGAGTTTTGGTAGTGACTCAAAGAGATAGTATACGGATTTCAAATCGAAACATATGTTATGGAATACGAAAGTATCGTATGAGAATATTACATTAGCAATTTGTTTGAGTTTAGCTTCTACCCACTTTACTCCGCGTGTCTTAGGGTTAACGTCGGTATCCCAATAGAATTCTGTTCCGGCATTATCGCAAGCACTTAGGGCAAATGGTCTACCTCCATGTTGGAAGTAGAGAGAAGTAGCTTCAGTATCAATTGCTAAGAATCTCACGTTAATTATCCAAGTATCTAGAACGGATTAAAGCTTTTTCGCTAATACTGTTGTAGTTATTGAAGTGAGTAATTAGCTTCTCTGCAATTTTCTTCTCTGGTGGTTGGTAATCTGGACCTTTGATAAACTTAGAGTTATCTGGTGCCATTAGTGGTTTACCATCTACTAACTTAGAATCTTGAGAGTCTAGTACTAGATGCGTGATATCGTCTAGTGGAATACCCCATCGTTGTGCTTCACTCTTTAGATATACTTGTAGATCTGCAAAACAATCAGCTAGAGCTACGAAGTCTACAGTACGTTTATCGTCTTCTTGTACGTACACATCTTCTAGTTCAGTTATCTCGTTTTTGAATACTCTAACAAATTGTTCTAGTCGTTCTTCACCTTGGTCTGTGAGAGTATTATTAGTTGGTAGTTGAAATACTGTGTTCATACGGTGAATTCGTTCAGCTAAACTTTTCATTTCATCTTCTTTACTATAATGGTACATACTTCCTAAAACTGCTGGATCTCCTGGAGATAGACAATCATAATGATCTACGGGATCAAACTTACTCATGATAGTTTACCTAAGAATTCTTTCCATTCACGATCTGTCATATCTTTAGGTTTACGATTGTGTAGATCTACAGAGTACGCAATCATTTCACCTGGATGATTTTGACGTTCTTCTACTTGAATGAAGTCTCTAATAAGCTCCATCTCCATCCTAGAGAATCTTTTTCCGTACAATACGTAGTCTTCGAATGCTTCGCAAGCTACTGGACATACTTGTTTAACAATTTCGTACATAGCATTAGCATACATACGAATTTCGTATTGAGCATGAGAGTCCATACGTAATCGAAGGAAGTTGAAAATGTTATGAAGATCACATTTCCAATAGGCTTCGGTATAGGTACTTAGTGGAAGATCTTTTCTAGCTTGTTCTTTAGCAATACCAAATTTCAAGCGTAAATTGTAGAGATTCTTAGCTACTTTATGAAATAAAGATTCTTCTGTTGAAAGTAAATGCCCTGCGTCTGTTCTTGATCCAAGTTGATACTCATTAGTGTCTAAAACTAGAGATTGATAATCTTCTGCTGAAATTAAATCTCCTATTTCTCCATTTAGAAATCCTGATGAACCTTGTTTGTTATCTGTAGCCTGTAATCTCCATTGGTCTGATGGAGTAACTTGTTGAGAATCAATAGCTTCAGTGTAACGAGTTGAATACTCGTTTACGTTAGCTGTTCTATGACGAATCCATTGTCTCCAGCAATCCATTGGAACACGTACAAGGAACTTTAGCTCTACCATTTCGAATGGTGAAGTGTGCCCTAATCGCATCATGAAACGAAGAGTACTTCTATCAGAAGCACCTTGCCATAGTCCTTCTTCTTTTAGATCTTTATCATACGATTTTCTTGCTGCTTGTACTATTGCGTAGTCGTCTCCCATTGAATCGACTAGACAAATAAAACCATCATTTAGAACTGGATATTTTTTCCACTTTAAATCGTTCATCGCAATTACTTTCCTGGAATAGAAGATACTATTAACGCCAATAAATTTCGTTTACTTCACGTTCTTTTAGTTTGTGTTTTTCTATCACTATTACTTTAGCTAGTTGAATTATTTCTTGCGAATTAGGTTTAGTACTATCACAGAATTCACTTAGTCTTTCTTTATAGAATTCTTCTAGACCATGCTTACTACAGTAGTCTTTCAGTCTAGTGTTTCTATGTGAAACAGAGTAACCTCCTAGAATTCGTTCGTACTCACTTTTAGCGTCTAATTTTCTCTTCTCGCTTTCATGATACAACTTACAAGCTTCGATGTTTTCGAACACGTTACATAGAGATACGCTGAATGGTTCTTCAAATGTATTACAAGATACTTTTAGATTGAAGCCACAACTATCTGCGTCGAAAGAGATACCAATAATTTTACCAGGAACCATTGCTTCCACTGGACTAGTAAACCGAATGTAAACATCCAGATTGGTTATGTTCTCTCCTTTCTCAATACGTTGAGCTATTGGGAGTGTTTCTAATGGTACTGCTTTTTTCTTAACCATTACAATTCCTTTACATTACATAGAGATAGAAAAAAGGGCATCTCACCCCCTAGAGTACTTCAATAAATCGTGAGTACCTAAGCCGATTCTCGGAGCAATACTAACAGGTAGATATCTAGCAACAAGCTAGATACCTTAGTATTACTCCAATGCAGAATTAAGTAGGTTAGGGGTTAACCTAATACTCTTCGATAAGAGTATTCTTGTACATCCTACTTAATTACTGTACTACTCATTCACCCAAGAGATGATACCGTCTGGATAGATGGTATAAGTCTTCTTAGTCTTCTCATTGAGAACAGTAAGCTGAGACTTCTTCTTGTCGAATGATTGAATAACGCAAACGATAGGAGTAGGAACCTTATCTGGTTTGACCTTAGCAGAGTAGCCTACCCATGTAGATGGGTCTTCTTCATCGTACTCTGCTTCTTCTTCCTCAGATTCTTCCTCTTCTTCTACTTCCTCTTCATCTTCAGTTTCCTCCTCGGATTCTTCCTCTTGTTCCTCTTCTTCGGTTTCTTCTTCTTCAACTTCTTCTTCATCTGTATCTTCTTCGGACTCTTCTTCAGAGTCTTCAGAGATATCATAAGGTCGTTGAGCATTGATCCAAACCATTGGTGTTTTTGACTTAGGATTTTTAGTATCCTTTGTACCATTGATCTGTACCATGACTCCCCCTTTGTCTTTAGTAGCTTCTGCGGCTAAAGCAAAGAGATCCTTAGAAGTAAGTCCTTCAGTCTCGTACCCATTCTTCTGGAATTCGAAAGCAATGTTTTCGTATGCTTTCTTCTTCTTTACTGGGTCCTTATCAATACCAATGTATCGACTTAGAGTAAGACCATTTCCTTCTGATCCTACTACTTGGTAGTAGAAGGAGAAGTAAGGATTACTGTTCTTATCTAGACCTACTACTACTCGACTTAATCGGCACTTAGCTGTGTACTTAGAACCAATACGAATACCGAATGCTTCAATGATCTCTTCGTTAGTTGCGAAACCACCACTAGGGGCAGTCTGATTAACAGTTTCCTTAACTACTTTTTCATCCTTAGCCAATGCTGCTAGAATTGCTGCGGAATCTGCTGCTGGAGTCTTCTTTACTGGAGGTGCCATTACTACTTACCTTTGTTGAGAAATAAAAACTAAACTCTACGCTTTGACAATGGTTTCTTCTTAGTCTGAGTACTACCTGTTTGTTCCTCTAGAGGAATCGTACAATCATACAATTCATTGTGGAATGCTCTTGTTACTGTATCAAATAAAACTCCTGGTTGATCTACATCGAGAGTAGGAATTTCAAATGCTTTTAGTGGTGCTCCATTAGGTGTTAAAAACCCAGTACCGCACTTAGTCCAGATGGTAGGCCATCTTACATGCATCGCTCTTTTATCGTTGTACCAACCATAGAAGAAAGCGAAGTCCATAATCTCTTTCATGTACTTCAGAATCGCTGCGGAACAATCAGGTCCATATGCGAGATCTGTAGTACCAGAGTTGAATTCAACATCATCGTTTGCTTTGGAGTGACAATTGAATATACAACCTAATCTTGAGTCAGATTTCAGATTGTTAAACACTTCTCCAAAGTTTTTATTGACTTGTCCACGACAATAACCGTAATCGTTCTTAGGAATTACTTCTATGTTCTCTGATAGTAAGAAGTCATTTTCACAAGCCATGTAACATTTAACAATGTTATCTACTACTATAGATTTAACTGTGTCTTCTTTCTCAGCATCTTCTAGTACCATTAGGAAGTCTTTCCAAGGATTACTAGCTCCTTGCTCCATCTCTGGTACTGTTCGAGATCTAAACTCTACCATTCGTATTTTTAGATTCTTTCGTTTAGGCTCGAATGCACAAGTTAAACTACCTGGAGCATCAGCACATAGCATACTTTTACCTATAGAAGATGTACCGTAGATAAGACAGTAGTATTCGAAAAAATCATCTGATGGGATGTTTAGATCTTCAGGACCTGGAATTAAGATTCTACCGCTTTTAGGTGAATCTAGATGAATCTTTGGTTTCTTCTTTATTGGTGTACTGCGTTTTACAGGGGCCATAACTTTTCCTGGAAGAGAAGGGGGTTATTATTCAGGTAGGTCGGATACTAAGCCACAAGCTTCTCTATCCATTCTTCCGGCTATTATTTCGGAAGTTAAGTATATGTAACTGTTCCACTCACAAAAGCGTTTAGAGCTATGTCTTTTCAACCAACCACCAAATTCATGGACTGTACCAAACCAAGGCTTACCTTCTCCATCAGATAATTCAACTTGGTTTTTAGTTACACTGTATAGTTCAATGAATGCTTTTGACTTTAAGTGTCTTTTAGTACTTTCTAGTAGTTCTACTTTTTGTTTAAGTTGATGAATTTGACTATGAAGTTTAGTAATCTCAATATCAATCTCTTGGACAGTCATTATAACTACATCTTTCAGCTAGAAGTGATTAGTATGTATGTTGTGGTTCCGAGTATTAGAAACACTAGGGATAGTACTATTGCTGTAGTCATCTCAGTATGCCAACCATAGTAGAGAAAACATTATGATTCTGTAGACGCAAAGCATTGGTTCGTTGTGACTCATTTCTTTAAGCTATCTCCTTGGTCGCCTACGAGTTCTGGAAACGGACTTTCGATTTCTTCTAGTTCTCTTTTGCTTCCGGTTGTAACCCACTCGAAGTAGTCTCCCCTTCCTAGCGACATTGGATCGAAGATACCGAAGGGGCGAACAAAGTGATGCGGATTTGGTTGATCCCCGCTGATCCAGGGATTGAACGGGTTTGACTTTATTGACTCCCACCATACGCATACTTGACCTAGTAAAGGATCTAGTATTGTATTGACGAATCTATTGATATCGTGTTGCGATAACTCTAATGAGAATCGTTTGAAATAGTGTTCAGGTCTAGAAGAAATATCTTCGTTGACCCTTGTTAGATATTCGAAGTCAGTCTCTTTAACTCCTTGTCGTAGTTCTGGTTTTCGAATGACGTTGTATAGTACTCCACCTACTGGCATTTTGTACTTTATTGTCATTGCGTAGCAGTAAAGCATTGTCTGTAGATCGTATGGTAATGACATAGAGATTTTATCATCATCGATACGAGATTTAGTTTTGTTCTCTTGTAACCATAACTTACCGTTTCTGATAAATATGGAATCGAATCTACCTCTAAGAGGTACTACTTTGTTAGCACTTTTACAGTAGTGATCTAGCATGAATACTTCTTCAGAAGAATGCTTAGTCATTCCTCTGTCTTCGCCACCCCAAGCTTTCTTGTAGTGTGGTACTATGACTGCTGCAATCTTACATAGCATTTCATCTACGTGAGCAGTCTTAGCCCATTTCAATAGTTGAGTATTGATCTGTGATGCGGTAAGACCATCAGTAGCGTATTCCAAAGCTTTATGAAATATCGTACCGAATTCCATTGCTTCTTTTCTTCCTCCTGGTCTAAGTCCTTCTACAGCGTAGATTCGAAATCGCTCTCGACATACTACGAATTTACCTAATAGTGATTGAGAGATTCCATCTCGATATAGATCCCATTTAGATCTTGGTGGTTTGATCTTCTTATGGTTTGAAGGTTTTAGATTCGGTGGTTCTAGAGAAGCTTTTACCTCTCTTGCTTTAATTGCTTTCTTTGGCATCTAGCACCTTATTGAGGGTTAGTACAAAACGATTCGATTCCATTTCTTTCCTTACACCAGCGAATAAGATATCGTCTAGTGCTTTCATTGGGATGTACTCTTTCTTCAGTAACTTCAGAGAAGCTTCTGCGGTTTTCCCCAATGCGAAAATAAGTCTAGGTTCTAGAATGTCTATTAGATTTTTCAGATTGTTAGAGCAAGTCTTGATTGCTACTTTAGTAGGATTAGCTAATGACACTAGTTCATCAGACGCATAAGGTGTGCAAAGAATAGCATTAGTCAAATAAACTTCTTCTTTGTTAATTATGCTTTGATCTAGTAGGTAGTGTAGTAGCTTCCCTGGAACAGAACTGAATGAATGCTCTTGTAAATCATCTTCTTTAGTTGGGAAGTTACCTACAAATAGTATTCCGTTTTTCTTAGAAAGCACTGATCCTACTAGTTGTCTTGGTAGTACTCTGCTTTTGATATTGTTGTGTAAATAACAATCAGTACAAGTTATACACTTTTGGTATATCTTAGTCATCCCTCGGCGGAGAATAGTCTGCTCCATATTTCGCGTTGAAGATGCTGTACGATCCATAGATACCTCCTGGTACTTGCTTATCTAACTCTTCCCATTGAAACTCGGATGGTATACCCCATGATCGGATATCACCTGTTCTCATTGCGTGCTCTTTAATATCGAAGATCTCTTGTACTGTGAAGAATCTAGGATCTGCAATTCTGTACTGTAAACAATTTTGTCTTATCTGTTCTAGATTCAACATTCGAAGAGAGTTACCGTCTCTTCTAGGATTAGCATCTCTTGAGTATCTGAAAGACATTAGTATCGGTTTGATCTGTCCTGCATGGATAATTCCTTTGCGATACTTGTTTCGATACTGGCCTATCGTGATCTTACCGGATGAGATACCACCCCCCCTTATGAGGGTCCCATTGAACTGAGCATTCTTGTCGTACTCTTGAGTCCAATTGTGTAGTATCTGTTTATCGTTAAGTACTTTGTTGTACTCTTTTCGTAAGTGCCGTATCTCGTTTAATTCGAAGATCGCCTTGAACCAGAGATTTTGAGGAAGTCTACTTTTGTTTCCGCCATAGTTCCCTTTAGCTATTGGCAATCGTCTGTCTAATACTGGTGTGTCGGTATCGATTATTTCGGTCATCATACTGAGCACATCAGCATGACTTTTGTATTTCGGTTGCTTCATCTTTTGACCTCCTTTCGGTCGTCCTAGTAAAGATAGGCGAAGAGATAGGTACGTGTCAATAGGGCGTAAAGAATTTTCTCAATAATTTTTTACCCCTATATATTACGGTCGCAAGAGATTTTTCTGGAAGAAGAGGATCTATTTTAAGGCCCTTGGCTTCGATTCTAACGAGTTTTTTGGGATAGGGCAGTCTAAAGTGGCTCTACGTATCGCAAGGCGTAGAGCGAGCGAATACACAACTTTGGGATAGTATAGCTTCATCCCCCATGCGGTCGCGAAGATCTGATCGGTAAATACCCCCAATCGGGGGGTACATCCTTCAGGACCTAATTTGTTCATCTTATCCTGTAAATCAGAACAATTACAAGATGATGTTTTAATATAGCCAAATGACTTAGCTATAGCTTCGAAGTGATCTCCTACTTTAGTACTCATCTTGTATTTTGTTTATAAGAGTTGTCATGCTGGTTACTAACTCTTCGTAAGATACTGTTAAAGAAGCTAACGGAGAAAATAATTCTTCTGCTTTATGTATTTGTTCTTCTGCGTCTTCAGGGAAAGCTACTGGCTTAGGTAAACTAGTAGGGGTCCATAATCCTGTCTCACAAGCTTTCTTCCACGAAGCTAATTGAGCATCTATATCTTCTCTATATAGGTAGATAAGTTTCCTTGATTGTAGGAGTTTGTCAAATGCGTACTTCCCCATATCAGAATAAAATACTTTGAGTACATTACATAATGTAGGTCGATGTATTTTATTCTCAAGTACTTCAGGTAAGTTTCTAGATGGTTCGTGTTGATACCATTCTCCTCCAGAAATTCTCCCAGGTAACTTAGCTATTTCTTCTAAGAACCAATTAGATCCTGTTCTAGGAGTACAGCATATTATGATACGTTCCATAGTTCTATTTCTCGCTTCATTAACTCTACTCGTTTGTTATTGGGTGCTCCAGAAAAATGGATAATAAAACTGCTAGGACATTTTTCTTTGAAATTGTTGTACCAATATTGGTTGTTGTACTTTTGATGTAAGTTATGGATTGGGTATTTTTGTGCTTGGTACTCTATCCAGTATTGTTCATCACAATGATCCATAGGAAAGGGTTTAGTTAGTCCGTTCCATATATCGTGGTGTCTAGAGCAAATTATCACTCCAGAGTTATAAACAACAGCTTCATCATAGTATTCTAGTTTTACTCCTTGGCTTTCTAGAAGTGGCTTTCTAGTTTCTTCAATCCATTTATCTACTGTACCGTATGGATTTTTAGAATAGTCATTTATCATACCTATACTATTGTAGGGTACTACGTCAAATAGATTTGGAGTGCTAGGTTTTACTAAGTTGTCTGCATCTAAAAATAAAGTACGTTGATATTGTTTAGCATAATGACCTACACGGAATTTTTCTAAAAGAGGCCATCGTTGAGTTGTATTTGTTAACTCTATGTAGTCTGCTTTTATTTTATTCGCGTAGTTACGTATTGTAGGTCTAGCTACGTCTAGTATGCTGTTGTATAGGTTTCCTGTTGCTACAGTAATCACTAAGTATTCTGAAGTAGGGTAGATTGTTGGTTCTTCTACAGGTGCCCATACAGGTAAGTTACGATGTATATCATAAGCACAAGTATGGCCTATTTCTATTTTGTGTAACTTACGGTTTATGTCGTTATGTCTATCTACACCCCAGTAGAAAAATTGATCATAAGTATCGAATACTGGAGGATGCTTTTTCTCTAATGCTGCCCAATCTGATGAACAAGAGCAACTATAGTTAGGTATTGTTTTACGCCAATCTTCGTAATCTTTCTTAGCTTGGTTTGCATCCCAAGGGTCTAAACGATAACGATGTAGTTTATTCCAATGATTGCGTTGTACTCGTATCACTTGGTTAGAAACTATTTCTCTTACGTTACCGTTTTTTTCTACTCTAAATCTAGCCATTAAACTTCTTCCTCTACATCAGGACAAACAATACTTGTAGCACCTAAAGACATAAAAAATTCTGGTCTAATAGTTAAAGGACTAGATGCTATAGTAAAACTACCTCCGGTAGAATCTGGACGAAATGGATCGAAAGTAGTTGATCCACTACCAGTTGCTCCCGTTGGGGTATAAAAACCACCACCTGCTAAGTTACGATTGTAAAAGATTGTACCATCTTGTTCGAAATAAAGTCTTGTTCCTGCTCTAATACCTGTGTCTTCTAATACAGTTACAAATTCCCATTCAAGATTAGACTCTTTTACTTCTCTACACCAATTAATAATTGGAGTACTGTTGGTTTCTCTATCTTTACGAACTAACTTGTATCTGTGTTTACGATAACTAAAACCAGTTCCTCCGCAAGTACCTAGTTGCTCTCCATCTAACCCTTGACCTACATCACAAGGAAGTACTGCTGGAGGTAGAATAACTTCAGTCCAAGGATCTGACTTGTTTTTACAACCTGGAAATAAGTCTATATCTTTGTACGGTGGATGAACAAACAAAGGACCTACGCAAGAAGAACCAAATATTTGACCATACAAAGTGTTTACTATTCCCCAACCCCATGCTTCTTTAGTTTCCCTGTATAAGGTTATTCTATCAGCACCACAACTAGTAGTTAGTACATCGCTCTCGAAAAAACAAGCTGAAGGGGTCCCACCTACTAATGGAGGGTATGTGTATACTTCGTAAAGATCTGGTAAAGTAAAACCACAATCATCTGGTTCTTCTTCTGGCACTACCCCACAGTTATTGTAAAAACATCCTGAACCAAAATCAGAGATAAACACTTTTCGCTCGTAGAACATATGAACTAAGTGGTCATCTTGCTCAATGTCTGCGTACCATTGTTTTACTCCGTCTACGTCTACTCCACTAAAGATAGTTACCTTACTACTACTATTTACGTAGTAGCGTTCTTTAATTTCGTCGTTTTCTTCCATGTATATGCCTTCATCAGGTCCTTCATAGTCGCAACTTTCTCCTATAGGTTTTTGAAGACATTCATATAAAGGGTCTGTTATTCTTTTATGTACTGCTTCGTACTCTGCAATTAGCTCCATGTTGTAGTAACAGAATTGACCATAAGGATCACACCCAGGCTCCATGATTTCGACAGTATCAACACCTATTTCTACAGTCATCATACACTGTCTACATTTAGGTGCTTCTGGACTATAGTGAAACGGTACATCTGTAGAATACTCTTCTGTGTCAGTATCTCCACTAACTTCAACAGGTGAACCGATTATGCCACTAGTCTCTGTATTAGGGTTGAACGATCTGGTAGAGTCTATCTCAAATTCTAGATCAAATAATCCATCAGCATCGTATAAACCTAGATCTCTAGAATCATACTGAGACATTAGTTCTATAGCTACGTTACCTTTTTGGTACGACAAACATTGAGAATCTGGAATATCGTCGTCATCATATTCTGGAAGAAGAGGTACGAATCTCCAAGTCTTTCTTCTAATTCTTAGAAGTTCTCCAGAGCATCCTAGTCCTTCCATAACAGGAGATAGACAGCCTACTCTACCATTACGAGCATCATCCCAAGTATGAGAATTTAGATCGTAATATTTTTTATCATTGTCTTTGTCTTCGCAACTAATTGTAGGCCCAGTTAAAGCTGGCTCCATGCATTTACCTTCTTCGTATTCCCATAGACCTACGATAGAACCTACAATACGAATTTGACCTTTACCGTCTACTACAGAGAATTCGCATACACTAATTTCGCTAGTAGGATCTGTACAGCATGGTTTTACGCCTGCTCCTGACAAAGAGTTTAATGATCCTAGTTTACACTTAATACAAGATGGTTCGTAGTTAGGGTCTATTATCTCAGGTTCATTGGTTTCTGGATTAAGTTGCCATACGCTATCAGGTATTGTACAAACTTGATCTATGTTTATTGATATACGACGATAGTAGAATGTAATCAACTTATCTGTTTGTTCTACTTCGATAGACCAAGGACCGCCTTTTGTAACAGTTGCTCTAATGAAAGAAACTAAATGAGACTCCATGCGAGACTCTTTTATTACTTCTCGATTAATACCACCAATTTCAGGGTACTCACCACATTCTAACAACTCTGTATAGAATTCTGATTGAGTTGCTTCTATAGGAGATGTTAGTGGTTGATGTTTTACAAAACAAAATGACTGTGCTAATTCACAAGTAAAATCGCTTAGTTCAATTACTTCTCCAAGAATGTCTAAAGTACAAGTACATTCGCACCCACAGCAACAACAACAATCTTCGTCAGTTTTAAGTGGTACAGGTTCATAACTAGGTGCTTCGTTAAACTTTATTTTACCATCATGTATGAATGCTTTTCCTGCGTATCCTTCAGTAGGAAACATCATAAAAGTTTTGATTTTTTTTCCTCCAATAGCCATATTACTATTCCGTTGTCGGGCACTCTAGAGTGTAATTAATTTCAATTGAGTATAGTTCGTACTTGCCTTTAGGTAATGGACTATCTGATTCATCTAGACCATTATCATAATTAGCATTCCACTCTGCTTTTACTACGTTACCTGTTTTACCATACCACTTCATTACGTTTAGTACTTCTAAAGGGTCATCTCCCATATAAGTACCGTTCATAGGTACAATAGATTCCATCTGAATTGTTTCATCTTCAGGAACCATATCACTTACTAGAACTCCTCTAATATTTTTAGAGGTAGTACCTACTCCTACGCCATTAGGTATAGCATATGGATTCCAAGGTAGCCAAGGTTCTGTTTCTATTCTTGTAGTTAACCCTATTTCACTAAATGAATAAGTTATTCGTTGAGCATCATTTGTAGGGTCCGTAGCGATAACTCCTAAGAATAGTAAGTCTATAATAATACATACTCTAGTCTTAGCGTTCTCTTTTATAGACTCTGCTATAGCGTCTATTTTTTCTTGGATAGTTCCACCTGATCCAGTATCTTCTAATACTACCCAAGGGTAATAGAAATCCCCTCCAGTTAGAAATTCTAGTTGAGATAATGTGTTAGATTTGTATAAATAGTTTTCTTCACCATAAATAGTTTGTTCTGCTGACTCTAACATATCATCTACAGGATTCTCTGTAGTAACCACTAATAACTTGAAATCAAGGTTAATTTCGTTAATAGCTACTTTAGACGTTAGTAGCGAATTAGTTTCAATAGTTTGATCTATAACTGGAGTTACTGGAGATCCATCATTATCCGTATTAGTGATAGACTCTTTTGTTAAAGTAGCCTTTCTACTAGCTCCTCCAGATGCAGATACATACGCTGTAAGAAAATGAGTATGAGCTATATACGCAGGATAATAGTTGTATGGTCTTTCAATACCTATAAATGCATAGTCTGTATCTTCTGGAAGAGAGAATAAGGTAGGAAGTAACGAACCTCCTTCGTCAAATTCATCTACTAAATCAGGTGGTTCTTTTACTATAGGTATTAATACTTTGTATTGATTGTACTCGCAACGAAGTTCTATATCTACAATTAAAAGTCTTCCTTGACCACCACCATACTCTGTTGGACCTGGGGGATCTGTAGGAGTAAATACTGTCATGTCTCCTGAACCAGCTTCGTTAGCTCCTTGAACATAGAAGATGTTCTTCATGTAGCAATTTTCAAACGTCTTTGTTTGATGTTCATCTGCTACTACTAGAGAAAAAGTTCCTACTTCAAAACCTCCTTCTAACCACTCTCTTTCAGATACTAGAAATTTACCGCCTGGGATATGCGGTAGTGCCCAGTATTTGAAGTAATTACAATCTCTAATATGAGATGCTGGTAAACCTTGTGACTCTAGTAGTTCAGCTAAAGGAATATGGTTCTTAACAGTTAAAGTTACAGAACCTTTTACTAGTGAGAACATAACATACTCCAATGCTGAATTAACTACTTAGACCAGTTGAGCTATCTTTTACTGTATCAGTTACTACATCTGTCTTCTTAGGCTTAATCCCCCCTGGGGTGTTTCCTGGAAGAGAATTAGGATCTTCTGCTTTAAGTGGGATCAATCGTTCGATTGAGTAGTCTGTGTTCTTAGTGCCGAAGTTTAAGTTAACTAGAACACGAAGAGGGATTTCGAAGTCTGTGATAAGGTTGGATACTAATGTACATAGAGTAGAGTAGTACATAACCATAGGAACTTTTCTACCAGTAGCGGAACCGTGTCCACCATCATCTGTACTCTCGATTACTTCTGGTGGAATACCTAGTCCTTCTAAGATCTCGAATCGTAGTTGTTCAGGATACTCCATTAATCCTTGTGGTGTAGGATTGGCTGCTGGTGGCGTGTACTCCCATCGAGGTTTACCTGCTGTATTGATTTCATCAGGTACTATGATGTATCCGCCGGTTCTCTTGGAACTCATGATCTGTGCGGCAAGAGCATCATTAGATACTTGATTACCGTTTACGTCTTTGGAGAATCCGATAGGGTACTTCATTTGACCTCCATCGAATGAGTTACGATGGAACCAAGTTCTACGAATATCGCGTGCTCCATAGCATACCCATGTTTCGTGCCAAGGTACGAATGAACCTCTTAGTCTAGAGTCTCCTAGTACTGGGTTAATATCTCTAGCGTGTACGTGCCAGAATATCTTACCGATTTTTGCTCTAACTCCTCCTACTCCACCTGATAGACCTCTGATCTCTGCTCCAGCTAACATATTAGGATTAGCCGTAAGAACTAGAGGCTTAACTGAGAATGGATGGAATAAGCGTAGACCATTGAAGTCTAATCGTTTCTTATCTGCTGATCTTTTACATAATACTTCAGAACAAGAGAAGCCCCATTCGATAGCTGTTAAAGCTTCTACAATACCTCGTTCCCAAAGCTTACGCATTGTCTTGATAACGTATGCGGATACCTCTTTGTTTTTGGTTTTAACTACGTATGGAAAAGCTGTTCCTTGTTCTCTTAGAATCTGATGTAGTTGGGGGTTGTCTGCTTCTTCTTCTTCGAAGAATAAGGTAAAGTTTTGGATAGGACCTTTGATTAGTCCTAGTCCAAAACGAATACGAGAGTCTTGAAGAATTGTTGGTACTAACTGAATCCTAAAAGGTGGGAAGTTATGACCATAATAAGGATCTAGCATTGATGGTAAAGAGTTACCTACAATGCTTAGAGTTCTTACTTGAAGGTTCTCTTGAAGTTCCTTACCTGTTATTGTGATCTTAGCTTCATTTGACATTTTTAGGACTCTTCATTGAAGACATTAGGAATTGAGTTTCTACTTTGTCTGCGAGTACCATATCTTTAGTAGCTTTGTAAACTAGAGATTTGATATTTGATTCGTTAACTACTTTTAGAGATTCTAGTTGTTCTTGTGCTTGTATTGATTCCATCGCAAAATCTAGTAGTGCTAGATCTCTAAAGGTAGCACTACTAGGAAGACCATAGAACTTAACTACTCTTGCGATGGGAATGATTTTTTTTCAAGATCCTCTAAAGCTTCGAATACTGCTCTAGATAGTAGCTCTACTTGAGTGGCTGTAGAGATCTCTAGTGAGTACTCTTCTTTCAATCGTGTACATAGAGTAGTGTTGTACTCTTCTTCTCTACCAGCGTTCTTAACGTCTCTACGACATTCACGCATTAGAGATCGAAGATCTACTAGATCGATCTTCAAAGGCTCTTGATCTTTTCGATTGATTACAAGAGAAGTTTCTTCGGCTGATGGTAATTCGAATGTGGGCATAATGTTTTCCTGGAAGAGAAGTTACTAAGCAAATTCCGCTGCGTTGTTCGCGTTAAATCCTATATTAGCAGAAGATGGATTTCCTTTCAAGGCATAAGTAATATCCCACATTGCCATGTAAATTGGTATATCTACGCTTTGGGCTATTTGCTTATGACTCCATCTTGGTCTACCTACTCGGTATGCTTTTATAAGGTTTGATGGTCCTAGCTCGGTTGAAAGATTTGTTGAACCTATTAGAACTGGTGTAGGGATGCTCCATCCTGCTCTAATGGCTGATCCTCTCATACGTACTGTATACGTAGGTTGACTGAATACTTGGAATGCGTGGGATGAATAATCTGATCCGTTAGCTGTTCCAGAAGAACCTCTCTCTCCATTAATTTGAAATCCTGCTTCTGATTTTTTAGAGTTATTTAACGAAGTGTTATTTCTGTCTGAAATATTAAAAGACGCTAGTGTAGGTAGATGAATTGAATTTGATTCTTCAATTATTTCAAAATGATTATCATAGTTAACATATGATTGTGATTTTTTCATATTGTTGAAGTAGTACGATATATCATCTACTGGTGAATCTCCTCCAGAACTAGAGAATCCTCTACCTCCTGATTCGCCTGGACTACGTGGCGTTTCTACAGGTACAGATACGTTTTTAATGTTTCCTCTACCAATGTAGTTAGGTAGTTTTCTAGTCTCTGCAAACTCTTGGGCTGTTAATGGGGTAGTAGGTCCTCTACCTGTATGTACTGCTGGTCCGAATCCTGATCTTCCTGCAAGGTCTACAGTGTTAGTTGTATCTCCTCCAGTTCCTGCGGTACATGGGTCGAACAGAAGAGTAACATCTGGTAAAGATACGTCTCGATAACCGAATACGTTTTGGTATCGTTTAGCAAACTCTCTCCACCATTCCCATTGTTCTACGCTACTTAGTCCTGGTCTAGTTCGGAAGTCGTCTGGTACTTTTATTAGGTTACTAATGTTAGGTATTCGTACTGCTTCTCCTGGTACTCTAGCTTCGATAGGCTTTCCATCATCATCGAATGTGTATGATGCCCAAGCGTTTTGTACTGGAAAGAAAAGACCTGTGTTGTCGAATAGTTGAGTCAAAGAACTAGTAGACATGTACTTAACAGTAAAATGTACTCTGCGAGAGTAAATTTCTTCTTTGATTTTAATGTAGTAGGTTAGTTGTTTTCCTTCTTCTAGTTTATCTGCTGCGTTGTCTACTGCTGTTTGAGTTTTTTCGTTCTTTAGGAATTCTTGAGGTTTTCCTGTGTAAGGTCTAACTCGCTCTCTTCGTTGATCTAGAGCTATCATGAAAGCTATCCAAGCCCATCCTTTCCATTCGCCTGCTCTTACTGTGTAAGATCCCTGGAATGTGTTACCCCAAGTACGAAATCCCATACCAGTTAGAAAGTTTTTTCCTAAGAGATTTGATTCTACTTCATGAGATACATCACATTTAAGAATGTACGGAAAGAGAGTGTTGTCGGACTTTACTTCTGTATCTGTGATAACATAGTTAATTCTTCGGCTGTCTTTGTTGTACCGAATACGATGTTTACGTTGAAAGCCAGTAGGAATTCCTGTTTCAAATAGCTTCATTAGATGTCTATGGAATTCTCTTGTTACAGAGTGCCATAGAGTATTAGCAGCATCTTGTTTCTTGATATCGTCTCCAAATCCTACTACTCCAGGATTACCCATTAGTTCAATTACTCCGATAGTACTTAGAGTTAATGCTCCTTCATCATCAATTTCTGTTTCTTGTTCTTCTACGAATGAAGATAAGATATCGTAATATTTGAAGTCTTCTTCTCCTACTCGGAATGTAGTAGGTACGATACCTAATCGCTCTATTTGAGACATACCAGAGTTAGGACAGATAGGATAGATAGCATCTACTTGCCAACGTACTTTTGCTGCTTGGTTTCCTGCGAGAGGTTCCCAAGAAATAATCTTAGGGAATGGACCTTGCACTAACCCTGTTAGTTCATCAGGTACTTCTATGATATCAGATGAAGAACTTAATTCGTCCATATCTAACGAAGATTCGCCTAGACCTCTGTAGGATAGTTTTAGAGATCTGCGTTGCTTACTTAGCTCAGAACGAATAGCATCCATTTCTGCATCGATACCAGCAATAGTACCAGCACCGCTAGCTCTAGTTACTGTCTCATTAGAGAGAATTAAAGTAACTTCTAATTGTAGTTTCATGTACTTAGATACGTAGGTATCTTCCGACATGATAATATCAATTTTAGCATTGCTAGTAGTAAACCCACTGAATATGTAATTGCCGTATTCAATACGGTTAAATAAGCAAGTTGCTGGACTCATTGGTACTAGTGTCATAATACGTCTCTTACTTTTGCATTCGTGGAATGTTTAAATCTTTAGCGTTGAAGAAGTCTTCTATATCTTTGCTTGCGGCTAGTAGAGGTTCATCTTCTTTCTTAGTGTTCTCTTCTATACCTATTAGAGCCATAAGTGACTTACCTAACCATTCCCCTAAAGCAACTCCTTCATGCTTGTATTCTGGTCCTGGTATTAATTTAGAAATCATTTCTAAAGGGACTAGTAATGCGTTGATGCCTTGGAGAATTAGTGTAAGTATATTAGTCATTGCTACTATCAAAGGTGAGAGAGTTACTAAAATTCTATTAGCACTTTCTGACATTGCTAGTTGTAAATCTGTTGTAGCTCCATAAATTTCTGATAACTCTTGTCCTGAACTTTCTGCTTGCTCTATGTTTTGTTCTAGGAAAGATAATTGTCTATCTACAGCTTCGAATAGTAGCTCTGGAGAAAAAGCTTGTACTCTCTCCGATGTGTTGTCTGCAATAGTGTTAAGAGAGCTAAGCATTTCGGTAAATGTAGCTGGTCCTGGTAAGGCTGCTCCTACAGTAGAACCTAAGGCCATTCCTCCTACAATTCCTAGTGGTCCTAGTAATGCTCCTGCGGCACCACCAATTAAACCTGCTCCTGCCCCTCCTGCGGCGATACCTCCTATAGCTCCACCAATAATACCTTGTGTATTTCTAATTCCTTTGGATGCTGAATCATATACAGAAGACGGTTTTACTCTTCCTTCTGTAGAAGCTTCTTCTAATACTTGGTACGCTCCCATATCTGTAGATCTAGCTATCAATGCTGCTAACGAAGCACCGTATACTAATCTATCATTGAATGATTGTTCTTGTTGTGAACGATTGTATTCGTCCATTGGATCTGGAGTAGCGTTATTTCGTGGTGGTACTTTAGGTGGTTTACCTCCACCCATACCATATGCATCAGCTTGAGTCTTGTAAGTATCTTCGTAGATCTTCTGTCGTTTAGCTTCTACTGCTCTACGATACCCAGGAGAGTTATTATCAGGATCTATTGTAGCATCGAAAGCGTTTACTGCGGATTGAGCAGTATCTTCCATCTCTCTACGTAAAGCTTCTTCGGCTGCTTTGATAGACTCTGCTTCTAGTCTCTTTGCTGCTACATCTAGATCATCTTCAAATTGTTGTTCTGCTTTCTCTTCTTCTGCTCCTTGCTTCTGAATAGCTTTTAGTTCTGCTTCAGAAAGCTTAACTCTTCGTTGCTCTGCTAATTCAGCTTCTTTCTCTTCTGCTGTTATTCGTTTAACAGTAAAGTCTAGTTGAGATTCAAATTCATCAATAATACTTTTAGACTTAGCATTTTTTTCTTTTGCTAGTTTAAGCTCTATCTTCTTTTGCTCTGCTATTTCTTTAGACCAATCAATACCATCATCTTCAGTCTTAGACATATAAGACTTTAGAGCACCGCTAAGAGGGTTCTGCATTCCTCCTGATCGTTCAGGTGTACCGATTGATTCAGTGTATACAGAGTTTCCTCTATTCTGAAGTGCCTGAGCATCTCTTTCAGATTCTTCTTGAATTAACTTAGACCAGTCTGCTTTGTCTTGCCTATCTAACTCTCTTTTAAGAGATCGTACTACTCGATCAAAGTTAGAATCTGGTTTTACTAGTTTATCTGATAGTGGTGTTTCAGAAGCAAAATTAGATAGAAAGAATTTACCATTAGTACCGTAATTATCTGGAGTATCTTCTTGAGATCCTTCTACATTAGCTCCAAAGTTAAAATCAGTATTAGTGTAGCTAGACTTATTAAAGAAAGCCTCTCCTACCATTTTTTCAGCTTCAGCTAGTACAGCATCACTGAAAATTTCAGGTCGTTCCATCTTACCTTGTTGAAGTAGATCAAAAGCTTTTTGCTCTTGCTCTTGATAATCTCCTCCTAACATACCTGGATTAGCTTCACTAGCACTTGATGAAGCTACATCAAAGTTCTTCAGATTATCAGCATCTCCAGTAGTTCTTCTAGAGTTGATAATATCTACTCCACGCCTATCACTACTTGTAAGAGAGTTTAGTGTAGCGTTGTGTCTATCAGCTTGCTCTGATAGTAGATCGTAAGCACTCTTTACGGATTCTCTAAATGAGGCAATCATCTTTGGATCGGTTATACCATAATCCTGAATGATCTTCTTATTTAGTTGATTATTAGCTTGGGGGCTAATACCTGGAATATTCTTAGGAATAGATTGCATAAGCTTATTCAAAGCTTTTGCTTCCTGAGATTTTTCTTTAGCTACTTGTGATAGTAGTGCTTCTACTTGCTTACTAGTAGTAACACCAGGAACCATAAGATCCTTTAGTGCTCCTTCAGGAAGATTAATAACTTCAGGAGTAGAAGAGGTTCCTACATCTAAGTCTACAGAATGAATTGAAAATCCTGGTTTATCAGCCATAGTTATTACACGCAAAAACTCATAGAGTTTCCCCTATGAGTTAAAAAGAAAGATGGTAGTAGAATTAGGCTACAGTGAAGTATCTTCGATGACCACAGAGGTTAGTTGCTGCTGGTGCTGTAAGTGATTCAAGTTCTTCAGGAAGTACGAGAATTGATACTGGTAACTTTTGGTGACTAGAACTTCGCTTCCATGTTCTAGATTCTGCTGCAATAATACAACGAGGATAAGTAATAGTAGCCAGAGGATCTCCCCAATTACCTACTAACGCTGCGGAAGATCCTGGACAAGGAGTTAAAATTAACTCTTTGCAATAAGATGTAAGTAGCTTACCTACTGGTCCTACTTTACCATAATCTTCTTCTTGACCTCCTACTACTCCTGCGTCATCTCCATCCCAAGGCCAGATAAGTTCTCGTACTGCTGCCATGTTTGTTTCAATTAGAACGGTTCTAATCAACATGTCAATACCTTGGAACACTCCATCGAGAACACCTTTGTAATGATCTGCAAAGATCATTTCGTAAGTAGGAGTTACGATTTCTTCAAAACCATCATCTGTTGCTCCTAATGGAAGTTCATTAAAAGTAGCTGAGAAGGCACCAGTTATAAAAGTCATGATTTTACCTTTTGAAAATTAAGGGGCGATAGGGTTTTCTGGAAGAGAAGCTAGCTCCTCTTCAAGGGATTTAGCTAGTGGATTGTCTTCAGTAACTTTCAACGATTCTACCCACTCTAAGCACTTTTGGCAATTTGCTGCTTTGGGAATCGTTGTAACTACTGCTGGTTTCTTTTTAGCGTTGCAAGCTGTTACCCAATGAGTACCTTCAGTTTTACCTGCTGAAAGTTGGTGAGTACCAGTACGATGAACTACGTTGTTATTTGGTAGAACGTCGTTTGGAACCATTAAGCAGATATGAACTAGTTGATGAACGGGACCACCTACTAATTCTTCTGCTGCTTTCTTGGATGGTGCCCATACTCGTTTGTTAGTTCGCATTGATCGGAAAGCAAAATTCATTTTTACATGCTCAAAAATGGGGTGTTCTCCCAATGCAGAATTAAGTCCGATTTTTAGTTTTCGAATTAATTCCGCATTGGGAGGATGGGGTTATATATTGATTTTTAATGGCATTTTGGCGGAAAAGCTTGGTAAGGTGCGATAAATCGAGCGGTCACGGTATACCCTGCTGGACGGTCGTATCCAACGTCTGTAACGTCTTTCGATGTGAAATAGTCTGGATATCTAGCGACCGGCATTGGATCGCAATCGAGATATCTGAAAGCCCCTAAAATATTTCTATCATTTTTCCTCAAAAGGCTCTTGACAGAATCACTATACTTATCTATTTTATTATTTATATATATATATATATTATTATTATTAGATGCGCTTAATGATCCTAAGAGAATCACTATACACTCTACTATAGTATCTAGTGAATCTCTTTCTTCATTTAGTTTATTATTCATTCGGTCCTGCGGAACCGATCTTGTTCTATGTCCCGCTGTCACCGAAAAGTAGATACGATCTGAGATCTGGTCTTTATCTGCTGTTAGGTTGTACCGCATCAAAGGATGAATGTTGATAAACTTTTGCCCTACTGATGGGTATGGCTTATCATCAGGTGTGATATTGATATGAACTGGCTCTACGAGTTCCCTCAATGCAGAATTAACTAATGTATCTTTCACTAGTTCATATATTGCTGAAGGGTACATTTTTCTTCCAGAAATCTAGGGGGTGCAGGGGGTTAGCGTGAATCTCGAATACGTTTAACAAATCGTAATAATCTTGGAATAGATTTCTCTGCTGCTTCATCTAGCCAAGGTTCTATTTCATCAGGGATGAATGGTCTAACTGATTGTACTTCTTCTGCGTATGGAATGGTACACAAGAAGTCGATTGTCTTAGCGGTTACTCTTACTTGTTGATTAGCTCTAGGATGATATACACCACCAACTAATCTTCCAGGTCTTAATGCTTTCTCTAGTTTACCATATCTGATATTGATTAAAGGTTCTGGGCCTATTCGAACAATTGGTCTAGTAGTTTTTCGTTTCCATGCTTCTAGTTTTGGACTTAAAGGTTTCCACTTAGTACCTAAAGAGTCCGAACCTCTCATAGCTTTAGTCATGAACTCATTGTGCATTATTGTTATTAACTCGAATAACAATGAGTTGTTGAAAAACATATAAATTCTAGACTTAATATCAGGAGTTGCGTCTCCTTTAATATTTAGTGCTCTATGATATTTTCCAAGGTTTATAGCCATGAGAATATATTAATAAAATTAGTTTGTTCTCTTCCTGTTAGCTTTGTAGCACTGATTGAATCAATACGCATAGGAGCGTAAGGAATTCTATTGTCAGATGAAACATTATGAGCAAAAATTGGAAACGAGCTAGAACGAGGAAGTTCTGGAATGTAGAAATCGCCATTTACAATACTCTCTAGATCTGCAAGAGCTTCTAGGTATTGATCTCCGTAGAGAGATGGGTTCCCTCTACGGATACTCAATAGATAACAAGCTATGTTAGTTGTTATGTGACGAATTCTAGGAGACTTTTGCAAGTCTACTAAGTCGAAGACTTTAGCAGCATACTGATTAACTATACCTGTTGCTCTCTCACAAATTTCGATAAAGATCTCTTCACTATCGGAGTAGTCATCAACATGATAGTCCGAACCATTCTCAGAGAATAAGCGAGTTATTTCATCTTGAGTGGTGTAAACGTATTGATATCTTTCACCGTATAGTGTCATGTTATTACTCGCTAGGTTTATGAGTGTACTTAGATAGATAGGATTCTACTAAAGGAATTATCTTATGTATTAACGATGTAGTACAAAAAGACATTATTCCTGCCATGAACATTACTGTATCAGGGTCAATAGGTATTCCAGTCCATCTCAAAGCTACAGGTGCAAATATCAATCCTCCACATATCGATGCAAAGAATTTAATTGCTCCTCGTCTTACGTTTACTGTAAAGTCATCTGAGTTTGGAACCCATATAGAGATAGATAAAAACCCACCTAATATAGATCCGATAATACAACATGCTCTAATACCTAACGTGTCCCATATTAGAGGATAATTAGTTACTACTTCTACTTGGGCTAAGTTAGCTGAAGTATGAAATGAATCTGCCAGTAACATTACTGAGCTAGCTAGCAGAGTCATTACCATAGAGCCTATTGTGTAGATCCATTCTAAAGAATCATTCTTCCACATAGTTTAGTCCTATAACTCTCCCTAATTAAAGGGAGAGGTATCGTAGAGTTACGAGGTATTACGCATTAGATTCGGTATCTGCGTAGTAAACAACGTAAGGGTTAACTAATAGAGGAACGTAGTTGAGAACAAACTTCATATCCCATCGTGGTGGGTCAATGTTTCGAGTTCTCCACGCATGGAATCCAGTAATTAACTTACCTGAATCCATTACGTTTTCTGCTACGATTTCTTGACCTACTGCGTGTGTACACCAATCTCCTGGTTCAGGAATCATGATTGCACGATTGTTAGGAACTAACAACTTGAAGTTAGTATCCGATGTTTGTTCTTCGTAGTTAGGAACAACTTCATCTTGTACAAGACCTTCGTTATAAACGTGGAAGATGTACTGAGGAAGTGCTCGGAAAATAACTGTATATTCTCCAGAGGTTAAAGGTTCATCACCCTTAACTTGACGATTTGTAATCGAATCAAAGACTCTATAAACTTCACCACCAACTTGGCGGATAATGTTATTTGTGAACAAAGGAATAATAGTTTCCCCGTTACAAATAATGTGCTTGATTGGGTATCCAGAGATCTGAGCACTTCTCTTCGAAATCAAGAGTAGTTGTTTCTGAATATCCGTGGTAGGATCACTCCAAGGATTATCAATGATACCATTGATATCACCCTTGTTAGTACTAGGAATACGATATGCATTCGATGCAATGATATCTGGATCATTTAGCTCACAAAGACGGAATCCATCTCCTTCAGCTTTGTACCCAAAACCACCTTGTAGCATCTTAGCTACCATCCACTCTACTGAGTTGTCAATCATGGTCTTAACATGTTTGACTTGAGTAGCGATGTAGCGTTGACCTGTTGCATCAACTTGAGCATTGATACCAAAGTTACCAGGAGTACGAGTTGCAAATACTTTACCATCTGCAATCGTTACCATTGGGTGAGTACGGAACAGTGTAGCTGTCTCAGTACTAATTGGCTTAGTGCTAGTAGGCGTAGGGGGTGCCATAGGAGCAGTAAACGTACTCATTGTTCGAGTAGCATTGTACACATCGTACCCAAATGTGTTCTGCTGAGATACCATTCCTGGTGTGTCAGTAGGACCTACTTTGAGTAGTCGTTGAAAAAAACTAGAAGGAGTCTTCAAACGCTGATATAATTTCAGAATTTGAGGGACTCGCATCATTTGTTCGTATGATAATCCGGGCATAATACTTCTTTCTTATGTTTAAAGTGTTAGGAGTGGTTAGCTCACAATAGTAACTGTTTGAGCAATTGTTCCATCAGCCCAGTTACTTGGAATAACTACCCAAGCTGAACCAGTACCAATGACTTCAAAAGTAGCTCCAATCTTCCTTCCAGCAGTTGATACGGCTACTGAATCAGCAGCAATATCGTTAAATACGATCATCGTATCTGGAGTACCTGCTGTAATAGTTAAATCTTGGTCTACTGTATTAGTAAACTTGTAATTCAAGCCTAGTCTTGGGCTTGCTGGAAGAGTTGCTACAACTGCTCCTGAACCGGCTACTAGGAAGTGAGTACCATTTTGTGCTGCTGTAATGGTTCCGCTAGCAGACATAGTGCTGTAGCTGTTACCAAGTGCAGGACCACCAGGAGCATCATCTAGTTGGAAGAATGGATGTAGTTGAGCACGAATGATATACTCAAGAGCGTGACCAACAATTCCATAAGTTGCAGTTGAAGGAATCGCAATTCCACCAGCTTTAACTTGACCATTAACCATAATGTACCCACCGATACGATCTGTATCAGCACCAAAATTTTGGATCTTTTGGGCACTCATGAGAATCGCAGCAATACGGTTTGTTCCGTCTGTAGCTGTTGGGTCCCATTGCTTAAACTTTCGTACATCTGCTCCAGAAGTCACCCTACCAAGTAGAAGACCAGGACGAAGTACATCTGTAAAACCAGTGTTACCAGCATCTCTAGCAGATCCGTCAAGGATTACTGGAATAAAACGCTGATGATCTGTTCTACCCCAAACTAGCGACTTTGGTGCTACTACCTCATATAGTGGTGTTGCACTTTGTCCTGGTGTTTGGCCCCATAAATCAAAACTGAACATAATTTTTTACCTATTGTTGAATTGTTAAAATTGTTACCAATGCAGAATTAAAGCATAGAAGCCATAGACTCAGCCATCTTATCCATATCTTCTGCGGATACATCCGTGTCAAAATCGCTTAGGGATGCTCCTGCCATCACCATAGCACCGTTCTCAGTCTTCTTGTTACGTGGCTCTTGTTGAGCAAGAGACATAATAACAGATTCGAGTACTGGAGTTACTACCTTACCACCTTCAAATTGAATGGTGTAAGAATCAGCTTGTGGATAGAGATTGCTATCTGCAAAAGCTTTAGTAGTTTGACCATTTTCTACTAGTTGATCGATCTTGTTCCGATACTGTAGTCTTCGGTCATTCTCCATTTGAGTCTGCATAGCACTCATAATGAGGTCTTGCTTAGGATCGTTTTTAACTACTACTGTAGTCGTAGCTTCTGTAGCTAGTCCTAGTTCTTCTTTTGTGAATGGCTTGTTTGTATCAGGGTTGACTTGAGACAAAAGCTTATTTAATGCTGCATCAGATAGTTTTGACATAATTAATGGTTCCACTGAGGTTTTAGACTTTGATGGATCTGTACTATCATCTCCATCATCATCACAGGACATAAGTTTGTATTGACCAACAGCGATCAATAGATTACTAACTAGATTAGCCACCGTAGTATTTGGTGGAACAAATAATTTGCATGTATCGCGTAACTCTTTAATAAGTTCGCTAATCGACGCATTATCTGTATCATTTGGTTCTTCTGTTACGAGTTGACTCATAGCAATAAAAGAATCATTTACTTCCATGAGTTCAAAATTAGTCTGGTTGCTCTCAATAGGATGTGTTACTAGAGCAATATGCATCAAAGCTTTCTCTAGTACTTCTCCTGATCCATCTGTAAGAGGGTATTTATCTCTCATATAGATAGATGTTTCTTGTACTTGTGTACCTACTTTGCCTGCTGGAGTATCTGGATTGTCTGGATCTCCAGGTACTTCTACAGCACCACTAAGTACTGTCTTACCTTCTTCATTAATGTAGGTTTCGAGATTCTTCCAAAAACCTGCATTCTTAGTACTGTCTTCCAGGAGGCCATTTTGGCCTTCTTCAATTTTTGTGAAAGTTGTAATGTCAAAGTCATGTTTCCAAGGTGCTGGAACTTTAAGACCTTTAGAAGTCATCTTGTTGAAAGTATCAACTGCTGTTTCTAGATCTTCTTTAGTGACTTGCTTTACAATGTCGTACTTACCAGTAAGAGGATTGTATTGAGAGTATTTTCCCTCAGTCACAATATCTTTCTGGAAGAGATGGGTTCGAGGTTTAGTTTTTGGTTTGGCTACTTTTGGCATTATGTTATTTTCCTAGTCACATCAGATGAAATAATAAACTCTTTACTCTTATGAATTAGCTTAACTTCGTTGTTAGCTAGTACACCTTTAAGATCGTAGACAAAATTATCTGTGTTAGAAGGGTAGTATCTAGTTTCTTCTGCGGAAACTTTAATCTGTATTACACCTTCTTCATCATCTAATACTGTCAAAGATCCTAAAGATGATTCTAATGCTACTAGTCCATTGCTGATTAAAAGACCAGCAGTTTTTTCAATTTGTACTAAACTCTTAGATTCATCATCTGAGTTTTGCTTTCTAAGGGTAAAGTAAATTTTTGTCAAGTTGGAAATATCACCTAAATCAGAAATAATAAAATTCCATGTAGTTCCTCTATATTGAACTAATCTATTAGGGTCGTATCCTGAATTTTCTAATACAGCAGGAATAGCTACTGTGTAGTTACCACTATTTATAGTAGATGTAAGATTGTCCCATCTTTTCAGTATGGATATAGATTCGTCTACTTTTGCTTCAATGTTGTCTGTTACGTGTGCTGCTGCTGTAGATTTTAGTACGTCGTTTGATTTTAGATTGAGTCTATAAAATCCTATTGGTAGTGAAGTTAGATTAATAGAAATTCTATAGATATCGTTATCTACGTTTGTAGGAGTTATGGTAGTAACTAAGTCATCATCTTCATCAATAATATCTACTGTTACATCAGATAGATTAGGGTATGACTTCATATCAATAATCATTATATTACCTTGTAAGCTTCTTCTCTTTTAGCATTAACCATAACTGCGTCAACATCAGCTTGATCGAAAATACCAGATGCTTGAACATACCTAACAAGCCTCTGAAAGTCTTCAGATTCTAGAATGACAGGCCATTTTTCAAGATTGTATTTAACTATTGTTCGACCAACTAATTGAAGTTCTGGTATATCTGAAGCTATTAAAGAGTTTCGATCTTCTTCCGAAACTCGATTATAAAAAGCTTCTCCCTTTAGAATTCGAGGATTAAAAGGTCTGTATTGTTCTAATTCTGTGACTTTATTTTGGAGGGATGCGATAGTTGCGTTTGCTACCGATAGCTCTGTAGTCCGAGTAGCAAGATCGGTTGTTTTGGTTTCCAGTTGCGTCGTCAACGATTCGACTTGTGAAGTCAACGCAGTCTTTTCACCTGTCAACGTCGCAATCGTCGCATTGGCTGTTGCTAGGTCCGATGTCAACGTAGTCTTCTCGGCTGTCAGCGTTGCTTTCTCTGCTGTCAATGCCGTGACCTTTTCGACTAGGTCGGTTGTTAGCTTGGCTTTATCCGCCAAATCCTTCGTGAGCTTCTGATTCGCAGTCACAACGCCAAGATTAAATTGCTTTGCAAGTTCCGGCACTAGCCCCATGTCGATAACGGCTAACTCGGACGCTTCATCCTTGCCGTTATCTTTACGAGTAAGCGTAGTCCATCCGGCTGCGGCTGGAGTACCGTTCAACTCGTCTGCGAATTTCAATACCAATCGTTCTGGTCTAGGTGAATTTACCATAATGAGTTCCAAGTGCTTCCGTTTGAGCCTACAAGTTTGTCTATTGTTGTGTCGTAAGTGATGCCGCCCTCGAATGCTGCCGCCATTAGTCCTGTATCCTGTCGAAGTTAAAATTGATTGAATATCGCTTGCCGTGTCAATTCGGCTACAACTCGATGCCCAGCGGCAGTGCGATGGACGGTATCTGCTGCGTAATAAGTCGTGTCGCTAGTTGTGCTTTGTGGTCCGATACGTGAATCAAGTCCAATGTCAATTAAGCCATCGGCAAAGGCCCGGAATCCACTGCGAATCGAAGAATTGACAGAGATGCGGACCGCTTCTTCGCCTGCGTCTAAATCGCCTCGGCTTGTGTAGGTCTGAACAAATACCCGCCAGCCTATTGCCTGTCGTGCCTGGCAATAGGCTGTTAGATCAGCAAGCACCGTAGCAGCACTTGCCCCGCCAGAAATATCGTTCGTGCCGATGCCTACGACTAGAATTGCTCCAGGGTAGTAGGCTCTGTCTGTTTCAGTAGCTTGTGAAACAGTATTGGAAATTGTTTCACCGTAAACTCCAAAATTAACAACCCGATAATTTGGCAACATCCGTTGCAATTGAGATGGGTAAGTTAATGAGGGCGACACTCTGTTATCAAATGCGTACCAACCTTCTGTTAGCGAGTCACCTTCGCAGGCTATGACTGGGCCTGTATTTGATCGCACTGCGTCAAACAAATCTCTTTGCGATGCGGTAAAGCCAATTCCGTATTCGAAAGATTCAACATCTATTTTTGCACAATATGGCGAACCTGCGGACGCGCCTTCCCACACTCGACCTCCAATACCTAATCGTGTAGCCGTACCCGTCGATTGGTCTGAAGATGTTCCAGTACCAACTAACAAACGATTGCAGTAAATAACGCCAGTTCCGCTTACCTGACTATACCGAAAAAACATCGGTATCGATGGGCAGGATTTATGGCGAGTAAAGCCAGTAAGAGGAACTTCGAGGGCACTTATCAACGCCCCATCAGGCGCGTTAAAATCGAAGCCAGAAGGAACAGCAAAGGAAACGATACCTGCGTTTGCTTCGGTCGCCCCGCGATCCATGTATCGCAAACCCACGGTACGATTCGTCAACGGAAAACTGCCAGACGCCATCAAGAAATCATTGGAACCGTCAAAACGAACAACCGGCGTAGCGCCTAAGAATTTAAGCGTTGGTCTGCTGCTCGATGTTGCCTGAATTAGTGTTACACCTAATCCGGTTAGCTCGTCCCTCCACGCAGCAATTGAATCACCGTCTGCGGTTGCTGGAGTTGTGCAAGCTGTGTCGGTGTATAGACCAAATGGGATGTTGTCGCCTCGATGCGTGACCAAGCGAACGCTGAATGGTAATGACGATAGCGGATCGTTTAAGTTTAAATTTCCGCCGCCAAGCAACGATTGCGAGTTAATCGTTTTAATGTTCGTCCCGCTTACTAGCACAGCCTGCTTTGTGGTGTCTAGGTCCGTAAAATTGCTGTTCAGCTTGTTACGAAAAGAGCTTGCGGAATCGCCATTATTAAGTGTTTCAATTGTCATGTTTTAACCCGTCCAAATTTGTGAATCGTACCAACGTCCGCTATCTGTCCAATTGCCGCTAACTAATGCCCATGCGTCAGAGATAGCTACGTGACCGCTATCAATCCAAATTGTGTTCGGTGTCGACGGGTAACTCCTTGGCGATGCTAGTAAACTCGCCAAGTCAATCACCCCAAGCACCTCGCGCCAAGCAGTCGGGCTAATACCTTCCGCTTGCTCTAAATCAATTTGATTTGCTTTAAGGCTTAATGTCGAGGCTACCGCTGCGGAGTCTGCTTTGTCGAGTAACGCAAGCTGTGTTACACCGATTGACTCTGCAAGTCCTTCAAGTGTATCTGTAAGCCCGCTAACATCCGACTGCTCAATCGGTAGCGTAGGGGATTCTACCCAGTTTGGTGTCTCATCATTACCTAAATTCTCCCACATGGTAGGAGCATTTACACCGTTATTAACTAATGCGAATTGACCAGTAGTTCTAATTAACTCAGTCGAAGGAGTTAGGATCGGATATCCAGTATTGACACCAGTAGAAACCCAAGTGCAATTTTCAGGTAGCGTAGAGATATCTTGGTCACTATTCCAAATTGCATCACCTACAGAGAGTCTCCAGAAGTTACCAACAACTTGAAGTACTTGACCGTCTCCGCCCCATAGGTTTTCTGAGGCGTAAGAATAGGTGAGCGGTAGAGTGATTAAGTCTCCACTATTGTTAGTGATAGTGCCACTTAATTCATACGAACTAGGTACACCGTTGATAGGGTTAGACTCTAAACGAATAAAACCCGCTTTACCTTCTAGAGCATCTTCTAGTCCAAATACTTCAGCAATTCCAGGATAATTAGCCATGTTTTGAATTCTAAAGTAGGTAAGGAAGTAAGTAAGAAATGATACTGTTTCACATAATTAAATTTTTGTCAATATGGTAAATTACCTCCAGGAAATGAATATCCTAAAGAAATCTTATGGAATTGTGGAGAACAATTAGGCATTATAGATTCACTTTGGAATACTGGATCTTGACCTTGAGCATCCCATGTTACATCATTACATGCATCACTAAGAGTATCCACTATATCATCTGTCATTGCTGGATCTCCAGTCCAAGTAAATACTTCATTCAAAGCATCTTCTAGCCAAGGTGCTTGTTCTGGAAACCATACTCTACCACTTTTAACTCTGTAAATAGCATTAGTAGCATTCTCTATTTTATCTTTAGCTTTAGGATTAGCTACAATAGGTACTCCTCGCATTTGAGCTACTTGTGCTGCTCCTAGTCCTACTCCATTAGTCTCCATCTTCATATATTGTGGTCTAAATGCTTTATACACTTCTACAATCTGATCGATAACATCTGGAATCTCTTGTCTAAATCGTCTCATGTAAAGCCATAGAAGTTGGTAGTCCATTGTTAATCCCCATACAGAGATAACAGTAAATGATGGACCTCTTCTAGTAACAGTTTGATCTATTAATCCTTTAGTAGTAGACGCTGCTGGATCTATAGTAGCGAATATTCTTTTGAATCCTTGAGATGGATCGTATATCTTTCCGTTGAGATTGTAATATTCTCCTCTAGCTTTATAAAATCTATTATTAATCCAGTCTAATCGGAATCTAGAATCTGGAGATACATCCCAATCCCCCTCTTCTAGTTGTAATCTTCTAATATCGTCCATCTCAGTCAGAGATGTACGATAAGCTTTCTGATCGATAAAGGTATTATCGCCTAACTTAGAAGGAATAAAGGGTCTAGCTGGATGCTTACCAATAAATCTAATAGATTTACCTTCAATTCCTTCTACTGTTCTAGTAATAACTTCTTTCTTAATCTGGTATCTATCTTTTAACCATCTATGTCCTGGTCCTCCAGGGTTAGAAGCCATTCTAAATCGTAATGGTATAGACTTATACACATCACAAAACATACATCCATCTACATAGTTAGCTACCATATCTCCATTAGCATCTTTCTTTAATTGATGCTTAGGACATACGTTCTTTCTTAGTCGAGAGAATAGATATGTAGGTGCTGTATCTGTCTCAAAGTGGGAAGCTTCGTCAATACCTACGAATTGATATTCAGCACCTTGGTATCTTTGCTCTACATTGAAGTCACCTAAATAACCAAATTGTAATTTAGATGGAGGTCCTGGTTTACCATTAGGCCATCTAGTAGGAAAAGAATATGTATGTTCATCTCCACTCCATTTAGCATCAGTACCATTAAGCCAATTAGATGCTCTATCTAGTAGAGCACCAGATTGTTTCAATTCTGTTAGAGATCTTCTAAGAAGAATAGCAGAGAATCCAGGAGTACTAATATGTTGAAGTGCTGCCATAAGAAGCACATCAGATTTTCCACCATTAGTTTGCCCCCCTAAGTTTACTAGACAAAGGGGGGCTACATGCCTCCAGCCGCACCTCCAAAGAAAGCGTCAAGGTGGGGTAACATCAAGAATGCTAACTGAGTAGGAAAAGGCTTATGAGGAATGTATTTAGTGTTCCAAGGAATATCCATTATGACTCCAATGCGAAATTTAGTATGGGCGAGAGATTTTTCTGGAAGAAGAATTACCTAGGTTCTACACAACCACTTAGGCGCTTATTATGTGAGCATTTATGGCTAGTTTTTTCAGCATTGGGAGGTACATACCTATCATCTAATTCAGGTCTTTTCTCTAACATCTCTATAGCAGTCATTAGATTCCAAATAGCATGTGGAAGATGATCTTCACTAGTATCACCATCTAAGAACTTATAACAATGAGCAATAGCGTGATTTAGTAATCCGCTAACATGAAATCCTTTCTTATAGTTATGAGCACCATACTTTTTAGCTCCTTCTTGATAGGTCATAGCTAATCGTCTAAGACCTTGAGGAGATATAAGATCATATCTCACATCATTAGCATCAGTAGAGCGTACTGCTCCAGTAGAATGTACTTCTTTATCTGAAGGAGTATTGAGTGCATGAGAAACAAAGTTACCTGTAGGAATCTTAGATGAACAAGGAGTTACACTACCATCTGGAATAGGGGGACAGAAGTACTTCATTTCATCTATACCTGTAAAGTCAGTTGGTTTAGTATGCTCTGGTGGAATTGAATGAGGGTCCATAGTTTTTTTCCCATTAATACATTCGTGAAATCGTTGGTAAACTAAAGTAGTATACTCATTAGCTAAAGCTGAAGAGTTATATACACACTTAATAAAAAATTGAGGTAATTTTTCAACTAAACTCTCATTAGGAAAAAAACCAGTAAGTCCAGTCATAGAGTTCTCTAACTCTACTCCATTATGTTTAATATAAGCTCTAACTACAGATAAATTATTCATTGAAAATGTATCCTACAAGCTTCGGAGATTAATACAGCATCAGCAGTAATAGCGTTTAGATGTTCGTGCTTCATTAGCTTTCTAGCATACTGAAACATCTTATCTTTATCAGAACCAGGAGTACCTGTAACTTTCTTCCACTGAGTAGGTTTAGGAAACCATAGACCTGTTACACCTAGACCTAATAAAATTCCTTTAGTAAGTCCAAACTTCTCATGCATAGAAGCTATAACTTTCTGAGGAGACTTACCTGGAATAAATATAGGATGTTCTACTGTAACAAATGTCTCACCACTCTTAGCGATGATCTCACTTAATAACTCAGCTAACTCTTCTTCCAGGATAGTACGTAGTCGAGTACCACCAAATCTATCCCAAAATGGATACAGAGAGAAGGTAGGTTTATTAAACGCTAACTTACTCTGTACACATATAGCTCCCTTAATACCTAAATCGATACCAATGTACGATATCATAGTAACCACATTACTCTGTACTTCTCGAAGATATGTTTTAGTTTATGGTGGATTCTAGCATCGTAGTATCCTCTATACCATTCGAAACGGTATTCACTTGTATTTGATCTAGATTTATCATCTTTATCTATAGGGCATTCTGCTGATGATCCTAACATAAAAGAATTATAACCATCTTGGTAAGGACCTTCAGATTTAGGCTTCTTCTTCGTCATCTTTAGTGACTTCCTTATCAGGGAAAGAATCTAGAAGTCGGTCATACGTATCACCAGCTTCTATTGCACATAACATAGCATCTTCTATGTATCGTTGCACTAGTTCTCTTTGCTTCTCTAACATTCCTAAGTTAATGTTGTACTTAACTCGCATATCTGTAAGTACTACTTCGAATGTCTTTAGCACTAGTAAAGTCCTAAGAGACTCTTTACCAGTAGATACATCAATACCCTTAGACTTCTCTTGTAGAATAGGATCTTTCAAGATCTGAGCTACTGAAGATACTTTAGGAAAATTGGTTTGAGACTGAGGCTTACCCATCGCGATACTCTTTTCTGGAAGAAAAATAGGGATCTAAATTAAACACATCATTAATACTGTGGAGTTAATTCCACAATGGGAGCTAGAGCATATCAGGATGTTCTAGTTTCAATTTTCTATCTAGGTTATCCGCTACATTCGCTAATTCAGTAGGAAGACCTTTAGTGAGTACAATACCATTTCTTTCCAGTAAAGACTCTTCAGGGTTACTAGGTGCATCGCTCTTAGTAGTCAATTTATCATTATCAATAATTTCATTGAGATCTATACCCTGTAGTCTCAATAGCTTCATAGCAGCAATGATATCTTGAGATACCTTTAACGTCTTACCCTCTTCATCTTCTTTAGTCTCTTGTACATCGGACCAATCATCTCCTAGTAGCTTACCAGGACCATGAGTAAGATAATACTTAGGATCTTTAATTGCAAGGATAGTTTCTGCATTCAATCGAGCATCAGAAAGAGCTACAGATAGTAGTTCCCATAGTTCGCTATAAGGTGTTACTTTCTTATTGATCTGGTCATCCTGTCCTTTCGCTACCCATTTGAAGAATACTCCCTGTGGTATTTTTAGTCTAGCTGCAATAGAGCCTAGAGATCCTCCTATCTCAGCGTATCTAACTAGGTTAGCTATAGCTTTAGAGTCTTCTAAGATAATCAACGGTCCTACATTGTCCCAATCTTCTATGGGTGTAGTATCTATCTGAGCATCTACTGCTATGAGATTCTTATCCTCTAGGACTAACTTCTTTTTCCTTCCAGAAGGTTTCCTGGAAGAAGATGTAGCTTTCTTCATTATAGATCTTTCTTTATCTGGCAGAACTTATATGTACCCTTCCCGCTCCACCAACAGAAGCCATTTACGCTTACTAGAGCTTTACCGCATATAACTCCATCTATCCAGTCTTTACCATTATCAGAGAACCTAGCTTCTTTGTTCCAATCGTAAGGCATTATAGGATCTCTCCACTGAGGCTCTGGATACGAACTAGTAACACCCCAATCTACGTCACACTCTATACGCATAGCACTATCGGTAGAGCCTTCTTTGTCTATTTGTATAAGATTTCTAGAATTAGGGTTCTTATGGATACGAGTAATTGTAGGGTATAGTTGTTTAACAATTTCAAATAGTTGTTTTGGTGTCATCTGGTACTCCTTGGAATATAGTCTTACGCATCTCATTGACAAAGTACTGTACTTGCATGAAGTTCTTAGTTAGTTCTTCTTTAGCTAGTAACTCGCTCTGTATAGTGTTTATTTTGTTTTGATAGTACGCTAGGTCAACTTCTATAGCTTTCTTCTGTTTTTTCACTTCTCCATAATGAGCTTCTAGGTAATCGTATAGAGATTGCTTATACTTCAATTCTCCTAGGAAGTACATTCGCTGTAGTACTAGTGCAATAGATAAAATGAATGTAGCTATGATGAATAGTGTAGTCATACTGTTACTCCTTTGGTGGTATTTCTACTGGTGTAGGGATCTCTCTTACTAACGCTTGATAATTGTCATACGCATTAACTGCTACTCCTCCTTGTAATGTCCATCCTTCTTTCAATGCTTCATTTACATGAGCTTCTAATAACTTGATATTAGGTTTATGGATCACCTTGTACTCTAACATTCTATATCTCCGATAAAGGGGTGTATTTACTTCACTTGCTCGTATGAGTAAGGGTTATGAGACTCTATACTACACAGTACCCATCTATGTATAGAGTAGCAGATAACTAGCGTCAATAGTATATGATAAAATAATTTTATATATTGACTAAGAAGGACGGTTAATATATACTGAATGTTTTCTGAGAGGAGATAGAGGTGATAGATCTTACAGGTAAAGTATTCGGTAGATTAACTGTACTGAAGTTAGTACGTACAGAGAAGAGAGCTAGTACTACTCACTTCTATTGGCTATGTGAGTGTACTTGTGGTAATAAGAAAGAAGTAAGTAGGAGATATCTAAATAATGGCTCTACTAGATCGTGTGGATGTTTAGCTAAAGAACATAAGAGAGGAGGACCTCAAGAGATGCATGGCCTATCTAAAGAGAGAGTGTACTACATATGGAAGAATATGAACTCTAGGTGCTACAACAAGAGTAATAGAGTGTACCCATCATATGGAGCTAAAGGGGTGATTGTAGCTTGGGGGTCCCTACAAGAGTTTATAAATGATATGGGTCTACCTCCAGAGAAAGATTCATCCATAGATAGAATAGATCCAGATGGTAACTACTGTAAAGATAATTGTAGATGGATAAGTGATATAGAGAATAAGAGACGAGTAAGAAGAAGTAATAAGTAGTATAAAAGTATAAGATGACATTTACAAATAGTAATAAATAGGGTATTGTCGTTTTACAAATACAGGCGAAGGAAACTCCATATACCCCCCTGTGCCTCACTCTTTATTGCTCATGTTCTATCTCTATACATAGCTGTTCTCAACTACATATACAGTAATCATGATATGTATACACAATGCTATATAGAGAATAGTCATATATAGAG
>JAULKP010026595.1:0-10833 GCA_032356005.1 Ulothrix subflaccida
TGCGCAGGGCACCGAGCTGGTCAGGCAGGCTCACGAGGCGTGGGCCCCTGCGGCGGATGCGCTGGACATGGAAGGGGCGCCTGCTGATGCATGCAAGCCCTGCAGTGCTCGTAGCAGGAGCTGCTACTGTGAGCGAGGCCAGTAGCCACTCCCGCTCTGCGCGCCATGCAGCGACCGTACGTCCCAGTGCGATCGCTCCACTATGACGCGGCGAGCGACACCGAAACAGCTGTCTGAGGTGATTGCAGTGATGACACCAGCACCATGACTGCCACTGCAAAAGCAGGCCGTCTTCTTGTGCCCTGTGTGGAACGAGGAGCATCGTGAGAGCACAGCAATTCGCTGATGGTACATCACCAGGAGCAAGGTGGCTACGCGGTGTGCACTGGTGGCTGGCTCGTTGAGCAAGGTGGTGGGAGCAGGGGGTTGGAGTTGCGCGCACCAAGTCACTGAAGTCGCTCCAGGACTTGCGGTCCAGGGCGTCGAATATGTCTTCGTTAGGTAGCGGCTCCAGCTGTGATGCGGCACCTGCTGGCGCACAGTCCTTCAAGTGGGGGCAAGCGCATGTGCAGCAGGGCCCAGGTGCAGACGGTGGAGGGGACCACGAGATGACGCTGCACGTGGCTCCTCGTGCGCGAATGGTTTCACGCCGAGGTGCAGCGAGGTGCAGTCTTTGAACGGTGGTGTGGGGCATGAGTCGTCACAGTTAAAATTTTGCGCTCGGTTGCAGGGGGCAGGCTCAGTTCAGTGCCGACGTAGCGGCGTTTGTCATGTGCAGGACGTCAGGCGACGCACGCTGGGCGCGCACATCAGCAGAGCCAATCGCAGACAGTGTCTACAGCAGCTGAAGCGCACCCACAAACGCCAGCATGCCCGGATCGTCCCAGTCACCAGAGGGCACCGGCAGCTCATCCTTCTCCTCCTCTTCGTCCTCCTCCTCGTCGTCGTCGTCTCTGTCAGGCTCGGGCTGATACTCGGCATCCTCGACGTCGTCGTCCTGAGCCTCGCTCTCCAACACCCTCCGCGAGCGCTTGGCCGCCATCAACACTGGAAGTGAGAGGGGCGATACAGCAGACGGGGCGACGCTGACGGGGCGGTGGGGGTGCCAGGGCCGAAAGAACAGCGACGTGAGGCGCACCTTAGAACCACAACGCCGTCAGGATAAGATGAAGGTGAGCTCTTGACATCATGCACCGCCGGCGCCCTGGAGCATCGTGGTTTGCCTTGCGGCAATTTTTTGAACAGTGGCCACGAGGGTCGCATGACTGTGCAGTGGCATGCGTGTCCCTGGTTCGCCTCCCGGACAGCCTGGCAACGCTTCGAGTCCAGGTATCATATTTTCCTGTGTGTCAAGTACGCCACATTGCACGCTGTGTGACCTCTCATGAAGTGCACGATATCGCGCAGGCTGCAGCGTCGCACACCTCACGCTGTCTGTTGAAGTGGAGGGGAGGAACTATAGTTTCCCAGACTGCTCGCGCTGTGCGAGTGCGGTGCTGCCGAGTACCCAACCCGACATGTCTACAGGCGCTTGCAGCCAAGTTGTGCCCGCATCCTGACGAAGCGCTCAAGCCTTTACCAGGTAGTGCTGCCCTGATGTATGCGCGCACATCCTACGGACGCTCTGCGCCTGCCGCAGGGCGGTGTCCTCGTATACCTGTGCGCCTACCCCGGGCTGCCCCCACTCCTGCGGACACTGCCGCCCTGTGGACCGGCCAGGACGACTTCACGAGCCTGAACGACCGCGTGGCGGACTCGCCCTTGCCACTTCCGTCTGTGACCCTGGTCAGACGCGTTGTGCTGGTGCGGCATGGGCAGAGCACCTGGAACGCTGAGGGGCGGATACAGGGGTCCACCGATCATGCAGTGCTCAGTGCGAAGGGGCAGGCACAAGCTCAGACGACCTACGAGATGGTGGGCACCTCGAGCTGCATGCTTGACAGCCTCTTGCGCTCTCGGTTCAGGTTGTCCGTCCTGCATGCGTCGACGTCGCCACAAAGGGGGGTCAGTTGTGCTTCCTGGAGTCAGCGAGGGTTGGTACCATCCGGGAGGCACTCGCTCTCGGAGGCCAGTGACCAGCTCCCACCCAGCAACATGGCGGACCTTGCTCGACCTGACCGCAGTCACTGATCACCGGGGCACGCTGAGAGCGGTTTTGGCGTCATGCAGCTGCGCGAGGAACAGTTTGACCGCCTGTATCACAGCCCGCTCGCCCGGGCAGCGGAGACCGCGGACCTGGTGTGGGGCGACAGGACCGGCCCTGTGCGGGTGATGCCCGGGCTGCGGGAGGTGGATCTCTACAGCTTCCAAGGGCTGCTCAAGGCAGAGGGGATCGCGCGGCATGGAGACGCGTTCCGGCAGTGGCAAACGCAGCCTGCGGAGTTTACGATTGACGGGCATCGGCCCGTGCGGGAGCTGTGGCATCGAGCATCAGCTGCCTGGCAGGTGCGTCAGCGGGCTTTGCCCTTCATCTCGCTGGACCGTCACTCAGCTCAACCTCGTATCCAAGTCGACCCAGCGCGTGTATTTCTTGGGCATACGCAGCAGTCCCGACAGAGACGATTGGTTCGCCGCTGAGCAAACAAGACCCTGCATGTGTGTTCCGTTTCCTGAGAAGGAACGTACATAAAGCAAGGGGGGCGGAAGTGTCGCGACACCAGTCTCCCTCCCGGAATCGCTTGTTCACATCCCACCTTCAGCATCTCCAGCTGTGCCTCTGCGTGTCACATGTGTCAACCCCATGCTTTGTGACTGGGCCTGCACAATCACCGGGCGCGCGTCGAGCCTAGCGCGAGACTGTGCTGGGCTCGGTGCTGTAGACACCAGGTGTGCTGTGCACAACACCTCGTGCGTGTGCAGGAGATCCTGGATGAGTCAGAGGGGCCGGGGGGCTGCGTCCTGGTTGTGGCGCACAACGCCGTCAACCAGGCGCTCATCGGCACCGCCCTCGGCATGCCGCCGACCGTCTTCCGGCGGCTGCTGCAGAGCAATGCTGCCACGACCGTCGTTGACTTTGCGCCCGCCCCGGGCGGCGGCCCCCCCCTTGCAACCATTGACCGTTTGAACCAGGCGCGCTCCTTGCGGCGCTCGCCCTGAAGAGCCCTGCACTCCGAGCTCTTGCTGGCTGAGAATGTGTGGGCACCATTGACCCAGGACCCCGCACAGGGCCGGCAGCTGCTTCGTCGTCCCATGTCTGAAGCCTGCAACTACAGCGGACGGACACCCTTGAGAACACGACGCCCGATGTCGGGAGCGCTACCAGCAGAAGCCGTGCAGTGCAGCTGGAGCATGCAAGCTGCTCCTGCGCTGCGAGACGTTTTCGCTGGCTGCGAAATGTTTGCGCTGCGTGCCGCCAAGCGGCCCCCCCTGAGGCGCCGCCAGAGTCCCGCCGCAGACACCTGATCCCTCAGCAGGGCCCGTTCAAGCGAGCGCGTCCTGCCACCGCCCAGCTGTCGAGCAGTTGCTAGCAGGCACGGGCTGTTTCTTTCTTTCTTGTAGTAGTTGTGTATCACCCTAGCCTGTTGTTGTCGAGGGTGAGGCGCGCAGCACCCGGGCTCGCCGTTTTGACGGCAGTCACGATGCCTGCCACTGATGCATGCGAGCCGTGTGCAGTCCCCCGGCCGGCCGTTTGAGGAGGACGGCGCTGACGGGGCGCCACGCGCGCGCATCGTCATCGTGCGCCACGCTGCGACGGACGAGACGGAAGCGGGCCTCCTGATGGGGTCGCTCGACGCGCCGTGCTCGGCGCTCGGCGAGGTGCAGGCGCACAAGGCGGCAGAGTTTCTGATGGACCTGCGCGCGGGGGCGGTGCTGGCGTCGCCGCTCGGGCGGGCGCGCTACACGGGTGAGGTCGTCCTCAAGTGCCAGCAGCTGGCGTGGGGCAGCGCCCCGCGCGTGCAGACGCTGCCGGAGCTCGCGGCGTTTGACTTTGGGTCCCTGCAGGGCTGTGCTGTCTCACAGGTACGCTGCCACCGTGCAGACTATGAGGACAGCCAGTGTGACGAGTGACGACATCAGTGACAGTGTTGAACGACGCTGTCCTTGCTGTGCGGAGCGGCTGTGTGCATGGGCACTGACGCCTTCTGGAGCAGACTGGGCAACCCCAGCTGGGGACCCTGGGCAGGCTATGAGACGCCGGTGCGCCAGCGCAGGCGCGTTTGAGAGTAGCCCTTGTACCATCGTGCTGTGTCACGTTGCGCCGTGCGCTCAGCGTGGGCCCGGAAGGCGGCCCTGATGTCGCACCCCGATGTCACCCTTGCGCCGCTTGTGTGTGTGTGTAAGTAGACTTTTACATATCGGCTGTATCCGCATGGACATTGACAACTCCAGGAGCAACCTGCGAACTCTGCAGTACATCAGCAGTTAGCGCGTTGAGGTAGGACCCTTCGAGACCAGAGCCGTCGCCCTCATCGTCATCCCGAGAAGTGTGCCGTCCTAATGAACGAGACGGACGCAGGGGGACGAGTCCGAGCTTCCGGCAGACGCAGAGAGCGAGGACGTCTTCTGGCAGCGCACGCGCACGGCCTGGGATCAAGCATGTGCCACCTCGTGCGAGGGCGGTGGTCAGACAGTCGTCGTCGTTGCACACGCCCGTGTGCACGCTGCGCTACTCTGCCACTGCCTGGACTTGCCCCCCTGCGACATGCGCCTCTTCCGTATGTCTACCGCCGGGGTCTCTGTCATCGAATTCCCCCGTCCTGACTCTGTGGGTGTAGTCAGGTGCGCCTCTTCCCTGACCATGCGCCGCCACCTGATAGTTGTGCACTACTCCACCACACTTCAGCCGAGTCGTGACGTTCCATCGTGAGTCTGACAGTGCAGCATGTCACAGCACGTCACGCCTCACACATGCGCACTTGTCCAGACGCGACAGGCCGTGTCAAGAGTTTCCTCTCATTCTGCGTCGCTCGCGGACGCCACACACGAACGCCAGAGCGATGACGCTGAATGTATGGCTGATGAGGAGGCAGTTGCTGGTGACACCAGAAGCGCAGTGATCAGCACGACTGCCTGCAGACCCTTGCCATCACCATCGATGACCTGTGTGGTGCAGGTGCCTCAACTACACCGCCCACCTTGGCAGGTGGGCCGTGCCGATCTCCCAGGACGGCGAGCGGCTCGTATGTGGCATCGACGGCTGCTTCTGAGGACCCTGCTCAAGCATGTTCTCCCTCTGGACACTGCCCTCAGGGATCTGTGATCAGGGCATCCGAAGGCCCCCTCTCCTCCAGGCTCCAGCACTGTGTACGCTACAACATGCCGGGATACCTTTTGAAGAGGCGCGCAGTCAGAGCTGCTGGTGATGGCCAAGTGGCTGCTTGGCGTGGGCATGCATGAGGCTACCCAGTCTGGCACAGTCGACGGAGCTGTCCGGACCTTGCAAGCGTCAGTCGGCCTGATCCATCAGCTCACAGAAGCCTTGACCTGGCACAGAGGCTTCTACATGCCTTCAGCCTGTCCCGAAGTATTGCGAGCGCGTCTTAGGCGCGTCTTAGGCACTGTTGCTCGCAGCCACACCTAGTTTCCGCTGTGGAAGATGTACTTCTGACTCTGGACAGACTGAGTATCCCTGGGGAGGGCCACCGAGTTCGTTCTGCAGGGCCGAGCACACAATTGCTCGGGCCTGGCATCACCCGAGCGTCTCGACGCGGTACGTAACACTTCACGAAGTAGTAGGGAGTAAATCGGAGGTGGAGACGTTCGCGAGCAACAGCGACGCGCACAGTGACGTGCGACCGTTCAGCTGCGAAGCTGCGCTGCAGATCGATGCTGCGCGACGTATACGTAAGGCCAGAGCGCATTGCCTGTCGTACGAGATGTTTCAGAGCGTTTAGCCTGTCGCTACGCGATCATCGGGACAGCACACTCAGTCTGGCGTGCGCCTGAAAGTGTCCAGGGGTGTCGCTGGCCTGCCAGAACGAGAACTAAGGAAGTCAGCGGCAATTGGGATGTAGTCGATCTCGCATGCATGCTCCAGTTCAGAGCATAGTTCGCATTAAGCATATCTCGACGGACGTGACCTCAGGGCTGAAAAGACGTCAGCTGGCACGACGCTTGGCAACGGGCCGACGATGCTTGGCAGCGCCTCCGTCACACGGACCAGTACAGATGGACCCAATGATCGGTAGGCCGCGCGATTGTGGTGTACACGACTGACATCCTGTGAGCACGAAGGGCACGCGAGGGTCGTCAGGATCGACCAACAGCTGCAACTTGCCCAAGCGGGTGGAAGTGCCGCTGGCACACCGTGCAGACTGCCCAAGTGCCAGTTACCGCTAGTGGTGCCTGGTCGGGGACACCGCCGCGAACAACAGGTATAAGGCGTCCTCCACTGACACCGAGGGCCAGTTGGGCAGCGTCCTCAGCGTGCCACACTGAAGCTCAGCGCCATGACAGCACCAGTCATCTCTGCGACCTGTCAGTGACAGAACATATGCACATATGCACCACACGACACGCGCCGCAGTCAGCGGCCGCCGTACAGCGAGCCAGCTTGTATATGGCCGTCCGCGTGGTGGCCACACGCTGGCCCCCACCCCACCCAGCGAGTCCCCCTGCCCGGCGAGTCCATGGCACACTGACACTCTAAGTTCACGGTCGCAATCCAAGGTGCAGTAGTATGCCGCAGATGGAAGCTGTGAACCGCAAGCAGTGGCTGTTCACCTAGATTGGGGAACTGAGCTGCGCAGCTTGGTACCCAGCGAGGCTGCTCTGTTCGCCACGCCTGGCCACCCCTGGCCCCTTGAGGCTCGCTAGGTCGACAGGACCTGGAAGGTACGGCCCCACTCCCTGCAAGCTGCCAGCCCCGGGTCGACTCCCCAGTTGCTGTGCCATGATGCACGCCAGGAGGCTGGTGGGACTTCAGAGGCGACATCCAGCCCGCTCTGTATCCCTCGCGGAGCCACCAGTATGGCTTCAGTCAGGCATCAGGCACACTGTTTCGTTTGGGACCCTGCACACACCACGTTCTGCCCGAGCTGTGTTTGGCAAGCCGCTGACACCGTAGAAGCGCCCTACCGGTCTGACGCGAGCACCTTCCGGGCGATTCGTTCGGACCACCGAAGCTGCGCAGCAGGCAGACATGCTGTGCACAACTGGACAATTTTGTGCCGCAGTGCGTTGCTCTTGAGTGCACGCTTGGGGTCCGCTACAAAGCAAGCAGACCATGGTGTCTGTATGACGCTGTCGCTGGCTCTCGGCGCCCTCTCGCCTCGAGGTGACAGGTGCCGATTGCAGAAGCACTCCCCGTGGCGTCCGGACTCCGTGACTAAGCAGATCCACGATGGTGGTGAAGCCAGCTTGCAGTGAACCTGACACACGCGGCTGACAGAACTGCGTCCCAGAGCGAAGGACCGAGGTGTCAGGCGAGTTCCCGCTTGCTATTCAAGGTGTGGACTGTGTCTCAGGGGACCAGCCCTGAGCGAGAAGTACGGGCTTGACTCATCGTGAAAGCGCTTGCATGTGCAGGCGTGGCTGCGACATGCCCGAGCGCAGCAGCCGATGAGGAAACAGGCTAGTGCAGTGTTCGCACTGGCACTGGCCGTGCTCCTGGCGTCCACAGGTGCGCTGTCACTCCCCTTCGTACCACGCAGACTGTGGGGCCCTCGCGCTGACGGCAAGCGCTCGCCAGGCCTCCCGGCAGCCTGTGGACAGGCCGGCAGCCTGTGGACAGGCCGGGGGCGCACGTGCAGTGAACGTCTTGATCACCGGCATGAGACCGGCAGGGCATAGGTCTGCAAGCCATGCGCTCGCGACCGCGGCACACCAGCAGCTCGTGCAGCCGCAGCGGCAGAGAGACGAGCGTTCGCCGGCCTGTGTTTGACCTCCTGCGACAGCGAACAACGGAGATGGGTGCGTGGGGGCAGCCCAGAGCGCACAAGAGTAGGCACGCCATCGAGACGGACCACTCCTCACCGCGGTGCACGGAGCTGCCTGCGCTCACTAGCACAGCTCACCAGGCTGCTGGCCCCCCCGCTTTCAGGGGCCCGCCCCTGGTCTTAGCTTTCGGTACAGACTCTCGCAGCCGCACACTGATGCAAGACGTCCGACATCTGGCGTGCTCCTGGTGTGAAGGAGAAGGCTGTCTTCATGTGTCCGCCAGCAGAGTGCTGCCTGCTGGACACCCTCGGTGTGCTGTGCATCCCAGGCCGGCCCGTGTGCAATGCGCCCTTCGCAAGTCGGCTGCAGCAGCCCCGCGCATGCGCCTTGTTGCACAGGCCGCGGACCAGGTGCTCTTGGCCACAGACGAACACCTCCAAGCTGGAAGCTCCCTCTGGCTGGTCTGCATAGGTGGAGGTCACGTACATGAGGCGGAGAGGCCACATACACGACTGGGCTGGTCAGGGTGTTGCAGGAGTCGGGACCGACGCAGAAGCGAGGTCCCTCTCTTCTGACAGACCTGCCGAGGTCTGCGTGGGCGGTGTGGCCATGTACACGAGTCGTCACTGACAGCAAGGAGGCAGGGCGGGCACCGTGTGTCTGACGCGCCGCCGTGACTGCAGGCGCCCAGGATGTGCCGCTGCACGCGCACACCGAGGACGCGGCGTGCCCGACGGGCGGACAGATCACGGTCGTGTACAACGCGCTCGTGTGGCCCGCGCACGACTGGCGCGGCCTCATCGGCGCCCAGCTGCGCCACCTGCAGGCCACGGGCCTCCACCGCTGCGCCGACGTGTACGTCGTGCTCTCCATCCCCGAGGCCCACCCGGGCCGCACGGTGAACGATCTGCTGGAGGAGCTCGAGGAGGCGCGCGCGTTTGTGCATGGCCTCCCCGGCGGGGCGCGCTTCCGGATCGTGACCTTCCCGGAGAACGCATACGAGTACCCTGGCATCCGGCTGCTGTGGAACCTGGCGCAGGAGGTGGGGGAGGAGGGGGCGCGGGAGCATTTTTTCCTGTATTTCCATACCAAGGGTATGGTGATGCACGGGGACCACGGGCGGACGCAGACAGAGTTTCGGATATTCCACGGCACCGTCGAGCCGTGGCGGCACGTGGTGGACGTGTTCCGGACGCACCCGCGCGTCGAGATGGTCGGCATGTACCCGAGCGACGCAGGTGTGCTCGGCGCCGTCCACTGTGGTGGCGCCATCCTGAAACCTCTGTTTGACATCCTGCCTTGTATGCCGGCTTGCCAGCCCTACATCAACTTTCTCCTGGCACCGTCTCGACACTGCGCGACGGATGAACACGATAAGCGATCAGCTGCACACACGGCCGTTGCTGCGCTACTAGCGTACACGCCAGGCGATGACCTTGCATCACTCCCAGATCTAGATTCGTTTGGCCCGCTGCCTTTGCACCTGCTGCAACCCCCCCTGCTGGACACGGTGCAACGCACTGATGCTGACCTCCTTGCGCGCATCTCAACCCTCCCTTCTCCAGTTCCCTGCGCTGCCGCTGGCAGCCGCAGGCATGAGGCCGAAGCCCGCCCCAGGGTATACGGTGCCAGGCGCTCTGTGCGTCTGGCCCGCAAGGCATGATATCCGATAGTTTGATTCTTTAGTCTTCATTCATGTTTGGTGTCTTTGCATGCAAAGCATGTGAACATGGTGTGGCATCTGCCCATGCAAGATGAAGTTCACAACTTGTAGCCAGGTTCGTGCTCTTTCAGTGTGTCAAGCCATGGTTTGTAACTCTGGCCGTGGCATCGTGCTTCGAACTGAATGATGTGCTACGCAGTTGCGCGACTACGCCAGTACGTCGAGCGCCAGGGTCGCGATCCTGGAGACTGAGCTACAAGAGCGAAGCCAGCAGCTTTCCGCCGAGGAAGACAAGGCCAGCAATGCAGACAAGTGCTGCCAGACACTCCAGCAGAACCTCGACTCCCTGCAGGACTGTCAGCAGGTTATCGATGGCGAGTCTAATACTTTCAGACTGTCCCTGCGCCACGCTGCTACGGCTCTCCAGGCTGCACAGGTAGCATATGAGGGTGCGTTCTGCCTTGCTGCACCTGCTTTGCTGCACCTGCTCTGCTGCAGCTGTGCAGCTCCCACACATCTTATACACGACCCTCAGGTCTGTGCATGCGAGCCCTTGGTGCACTGCAGTTTGCCTCGCCCATCTCGATACGGACCTTGAGCGCATGTCACCATGGCGTGGTGCAGGCACTTTCTTTGCCTGCTCAGCTGTGTATTGTGATGTTACTCTGTCCGACTGGACCGACGCAGAGTTGCATGCTGCTGCACACAAGCAGTATCGGCCCTGGGTAGCCCAGTGACTCCGGCGTTGTCCTTCTGCATCCGATGGCAGCAGTATGACGGCCATGCTACGTCTGCAGATAGCCAGAAGCAGGTCACCAGTTTGGCCAACACCCACGCCCAGGAGGTGTGCATCCTGAAATCTCAGCTGCACGAGGCGGCGCAGGGCCTGCAGGACAAGGCTCAGCACAACGAAGATCTGGAACCGTCAAGGCCCGACACCGCGAGCACAGATCAGCAACTCAAGCAGCGAATCCTGACGGCGCAGGCCAACGAGCGCCAGGTCCGCGAGGTGTGCACCACCGGCACCCATGGCATGCAAGGGCCTCGCAGCCTGTCTTCGTCTGTAGCATCTGTCCCGGTGCCAACCTGGTTGTCTGGTCGTGCTTTGGCATTGCAAGGTTGCGCATGAAGGTGCTCTGCCTACACCCTGTCCTAATCAGCGGGGAGGACTAGTGCTTCGGGGCGTGTACGGGCATTCTGCTCGGCGCGCTGCGCGCTCTTTGACTTGTGCTGAGCAGACTTGCTGTACAGGAACTCAGCATCCTCCAACGTACCCACCGGGAGGTGATGACAGCGTGCGCCGACGCTCAAGACTCTGTGGCAGAGTTGTCAGCAGAACTCATATTGAGAGA
>JAULKP010026706.1:0-10823 GCA_032356005.1 Ulothrix subflaccida
TTTTACAGAGATTCATTCTATTCTTCTTACATTGTTCATCTATTGTTTGGGAGATAGATTTAATAGAGTGTAGTCTACTTAAGGATATTTGTTTGGCATGGAATCTATGCATTCTCAGTTCATGTTGATTAGTGAATACAAGAGTCTTTTCATGTTTATTCATTTATTTGTTTCCTTTTTGTTTCATAATATTCATGTTCATACTTTAATTTTAACAACTCTAGTCTGTCTACTTCTTTAACGTAGTATTGAATTTGTTCATAGTGTTTAGATTTTTCGGCTAATGTTTTATTCTTGGCTATATTATTTCTAAGAGATAGAAGTATGTCTTCTAATGTTTCTTTTCTTGATTTATTTCCGTTCATAGTTGAGATAGCTTTTATTTCTTCTAAGGTCATGATTGTTCCTTTCTTATTAATTAGAATTACATTCCAAAGTGGGTTTTAGATTTTCCACATTTTTTACATGAATAGTAGGTAATTGGTCCTGATTCACAATCGCCACCAGATTCATCAATATCAAATTCATGAGTACAAGTTATTTGCTGTTCTTTTATTTTATCTTCTTGTTCTTTAGTGAGGTCAACTACTCCATTAAGTCCTTTCTCAAAAAAATTCTTTATTAAATATTCATCATATTCTTTTTTATTAGGATATTTGATTTTAGCTTCTGTAAGAAACAAATCAGTCTTTAAATTATCGAGATACCATTCAAGATATTCTAACTGTTCTTGATGTGGTGAGTGAAACTCTTCATAATCTTCTTTATTCATGATATCTTGAATTTGATTTTCGTAATTTGTGATTTCTTTTTCTAACTGTTCTTTGTTCAAATTCTCATTTGTTATTCTATTCATTTTGTTTAAATCCTTTCAAATAAATATTTTATTTTTGTATATTATGATCATAACTGAATACAAGTTATTTCACAAGCATTATTCTTAATAATTTAAAAATAATTCTTAATAGGCTTCTGCGAATATTTCTAATATTCAAGTTAAGAATATGTGTCCAAAGAAAGAAATGGTCTATGGGAATAATTCACAGTTTCAATTAGTTTATGAGGTGCTGTAGGCAGCCACGTTATATTTAAGATGTACAAATATAGCTTTGATGTATTTTGTCAAGGCTATTCAATGGGATTTCTTAGTGAAAAGATGAATATGTAGCTGATTTGTTTTTGATTTTTGGTTTTTAGTAATGGATATTCAATTCGGGTAGTCGGGTAGTTTCTAATGATTTCTTAGCTGCGAAAAGTTCAAGGTTGTCATATGGTAGCCGGCAGTGCGAAAGATGCCAGGTGGTTGTAAAAGAAAAAGATCTTTGTGGAAGATCTTTAGATTTGAATTAGATTATCTTGAGTAGCAGTAAGCTACAAATCTATCATGTAGAGCTGGATCACCAGTAATACTAAAATCAGGATTGAATGTAATCTTAGCACCGTACTGATTGTACAGGCAAACTTTACAACCAATAGAAACATATTGTATCATTGACTCGAAAGCTTTATCTATGTTATCGAAATCGTAGAACTTATCTTGTTTGTAAGAATACAAATCTTTGTTACTGACATATATATAAGCTTGAACAATTGGTATCGTACCCGAAGCTTTTTGTTGATTTAGTTTTCTGAGCACCTTATCATCTTGGGAATGATAGGATGACATCTGATACTGATAAATCTGAGAATTAACACTATTAACCATAAGAACCACCTTTTTTGTTTAAATATATAACATATAATGATCATAACAGGATTGCTGTGGGATTACAAGTGTTTTCTAAAGGATAGTTCTTAATTATTAGAATTATTTAATGAATGTTCTTTGAATATAGATTTTGGTTAGAGAAAGTGGCTTTAGAAATAAGAATCCTGCTGGTAAAAATATGCACAGTTTAAGAAAATGGTGTGGAATGAAATTTGATTCATGGTTTGTTTCACGTAGCATGGATGATAAATTGTTTTTCATGCTACGTGACTTATTAATTTTTTAGTTCTTTCATTTCGTAATCTTTCTTTATCTTCTTAAGATTTGAGATAAAGTAGAGTTGTTCTTGTAAAAGATATTCTAAATGTGTTTCGGAGATTAAGATATTGTCCATGTTCTTAATCCTCGCTTGGTGCTAAGTCATAATATCCGGAGTGGTTGTGTTCATAACATAGCCTACAGGTAGTCAATGTATAAGGGCCATCTTCATCTGATTCTTTTTCTTCTATAATCATTTCGTTCAGTGGTTTTGTATCTCCACAATCTGAGCATATGTCTTTTTCTATGTAATTATTTTCATTACAAGAGGTACATTTATCTCCTAAAGAGTTAACTTCTACTTCTTTACAATCATCACAGAAATATTCTATACCAAACTTTCCCATAATACTTATTCTTCCTTTTTGTTTTTATAATCTTTATATTATGATCATAATTGAAATCAATAGGTTTCACAAGCATTATTCTTTTATTATTCGGATTATTTTATTTAGTTTCTTTTAATGAATTAAGTATTTCTGTCATATAGAATATATTTTCATTAATAGTTCCTATTTGGATAGTTATTCTATTAATAATTAGGTCTATTAAGAATAATTCTTCTAATTTATATTGGTCATTACCCATATTAGTAATTGAATAAGTTTTATTACTGCGAAAATTTAATCTGTCTAATAACTTATAAAGGAATCTTTCATCATCTTCTTTTGTTGGGAATCTCATATTTATCCTTTCTATTCAATTAAAAGAATAGGCTAGAGTTAATTTATCTAGCCTATAGATTATTTAGTTTCTAGACCATTTTTGTAGATTCTCAAATCTGCTGATAGCTTCCTCATAGACATATATGCTAGTAGTGTAGTCATATCTTTTAGAATCTTCTAACATTTGATTGAAGTGAAAGATAGCATCTTCTACTTCTAATATTTCTACAGGCAATATATCTTCTTGAACGTTCAGTTGTAAATCTCTTAAGAAGATTTTAAAATCATCGGCTATCAAATGTTTTTGTTCACTCATTCTTAGTTACCTTTATTTGAAATAATAATTATATTCTTAATGACAAGATCTTGTGGCATGTTCTTCTAATATCATATTCTTTTCTATTAAAGATGGTGTAGTAAACTCCCATTCACATCCTGTTTTGTTAACAATTTCTAGAGTATTTTGTTTAGCTAGAAGTGATTCATTGTTAAAGGCATTTCGCATATTTTGTTCATATATTTGTGGTGTGAAGATAATAAATCCTGCTAGTGTTATAATTACACCTGAGATAAATACTCTTAATGCTAAGTTTTCATCTACTTTAGGAAATACTTTCATTACTCTTAACCTCTCTTATAATGTGCAATCTTATCTTCACAGCGGGTAATACATTCATCAATATCACCTTCGTAATCTAACTTCCTTGTTATTTCACCTAAATCATCCTTAATTTTCTCTATTCTAAAGATATTATTGGGTAATTCTGTATATTCATATTCCCAAGGTGATGTATAATGGTGTGAGTTAATCTCAATTAATAATTTGTCTAATGTGTTTTCTTTCATTTGTATCTCCTTTAAGAATTTTTATCTTCTTTCATTAATATTGAATGTAAATAACCTTCCTGATATTCATACATATCAGAATAATACATTAAGTTATAGAAAACATTTTTGTTTTTCTTATAGAAGTGTTCTCTTACTTTCTTAAAGTGTAATAATTCAAATAATATGAAAGCAATTGTGTTTCTTAATTTTTTAAGCATTGTCTTTTCTTCCTTTTGTTTAATCTAATTTATCTACCTATTATGATCATAACAGGAATTTAAGACAAAGTAAAGCAATATTTAAAGTTTTTCATTATATTATTTCTTAATCGAACAATTGTGGAGTTATTTTGTAATTAAGAGATATAGCTTCTTTCAAAGTGATATTGCCGACAATATTTATTAATTGTCTTAAACATTCTATTTGAGTATTATGCCATAATAGCACTTTATTATCTTTTTCTAAAGCATACATTCTATTATTTTCTATTCTAAACATTGTTTCTTTCTCCTTTATTTAATATAGAGTTAAATTTGATTCTTTTAATTCATTTAGTATTGTTTCTAATTCTTTAATAACGACATCATGTCTACCAAATGTTCTTTGATGTCTAATTGTGTTAGATGTTCTAACAGTCACATTGAAATTATCATCATTAAATTGCTTGTCGGATAATAATTCTATATTCTTAACAAGTTCATTTATTGTTGCTAAGCTAATCAATTTAGGATCTTCTTCCACTAAACTATCTAATGGATTACCTTCTATAATGAGATAATTTTTACCTTCTGATTTATATTTCTCAGTAAGATGAATTGCTTCTTTCTTATTGGTTATATGAAATTGACTTACCTCTGATGGATAATCATATGTGCCATGTAAAATAACAAATATTGAATGTAACATGCTTACATCTTCCTTTCTACTTTTGATTTTAATCTATTTACTTATTATGATCATAACAGAATTAAGTTAAGATTACAAGCATTATTCTTAACTTAATTCATTGATATTTTATATAAGGCCTTGTTTATGAGCATTATAAACAATTAAGAATCTTTCTGGGCCAAATACTTTCTTTTCTTTAAATATTAAGACTGGCTTATTATGTAAAAGAAAGGCAACTGTCTTAAAGGTTTTAGTGGCTTGAGCAAATTGTTTTATGCCATGTCTTATATTTAAATTCTTAATAAAATAAGGCTTATTTTCTGGCCCATCTAATATCTTGACAGTATACATTTCATTGTTTTCAAGTTCATTTAAGACTGTTAAGCTTAATTTCATATTCTTAACTCCTATATTGTTATAACTGTAGGGTTTTCTGCCATATCAATACATTTGTCTTGGTCAAAATCTGGTAAGGAACTATCAAATGTATTTTTGTCAAATTTATATATTCTTTCTTGTGATATTAGGATTATTTCTTTGTCTGTGATTTCATAATCATATTTTCCTTCACTCACAATTTTATGATCTTGGCAATCACCTCTATATGTTCTGTAAATCACATATATTTCTTTGTCATTAATATTTTTAACCTCACCACCATCATCGGCTATAAATATTTTCACAAGGTTCTCAATGTCTTTCTTTGTAATCATAGTTCTAATCCTTTTTGTTTGTTTATAATCTACTACTATGATCATAACAGAGTATAATAGAAAATACAAGAATTACTTTAATGTTTCTAGAAGTATTTTATTGATATAAGAGATGCTTTGAAAGCCTTTATGTATATTAAAAGCTAATTTAGTACTTAGATTGATTTATTTCTTGACATGCTAAAGGATAGCTATTGAAGTTCTTATTGCTTTAAGATTGTGGTAATAAAATTTGTATTTATTATTTTTGAATTCCTGCGAAAAATTATGAGTTATTTGTATCTTCTCTATTGAAAGTGTAAATATTATTATCGAATTTACCATCTTCATATTTTTTAATTTCTTCTAAGACATTTTTGTACGCTTTTATTTTCCCGGATATTGTGGGTATAATATCTCTTCCATAAGGAGTATTAGAATACATTTCTATACAATTCTCTCCTGATGTAATTTCATTTCCTAATTTGAATTTTAAATTATTAAGAATATCTTCTGGTGTCATTATTTATCCTTTGCTAAACTATTGATATGAAGTAATATTATAAGAGCCATTATATCTATAAAGGCAAATACTTTAGAAGTATCAAGCCATAGTTCATTATATTGCCTTGTTGAAATAGTTATCAATGTTGGAATAATGCTTATAATGAATAATGCTATTGTTAAAATTACTATTCTTAATTTATCGGCTTTAGTTATTTGCATATTTATCTCCTTTTTTAAAATGAGAGTAGAATATATCTACTCTCAAATTTATATATTAATATTCTGTATGTACTTCTCCCAATATTTCTTTTTCTTTAGCTTGTATTTGCTTTAATATTTCTTGTCTTTTTTGCCATATAGATAATAAAATTTCTGTATTAAATTCTTGTGGTATGACAATTCTATTATGTAATTCATGCAAATCTATTGTATCTTCAGATAATTCTACATTATCAAATTGCTGATAATGTTTTTCTATATCAAAATCATTCTTAAATACGACTGTATCTCTGTCAAAAAATGTAAATGTAAAGAAACTTTTCTTATTAAGCAACTCATTCTTATGTGTAATTGTGTATAAGGCTAATTGTCTTTCTAAATCTACTTGAACTATTTCCAATTCTCTAAATTCTGGCTTATCACTTGCAGGGCTTAAGATATTTCTTCCTGCTTCTACTACCTTCATAATACTTTGAAAATTTAACATGTTCACTCCTTTTTGTTTAATCAATTTATGTACTATTATCATCATAACTGAAACTAATTGAAAAGTAAAGCATTATTTAATCTTCTAAATCTTCAGGTTTAGCACCTCTTAGTATTAAAAACTTCTTAATCGTTTCAAGGCTTACTTTGTCATTATCATCAGCTTCCCTTTCTAATTCAAAATACAAACCTTGCCAGACTGGTTCCATTAGTTTGTTGAACCATTTTTGTCTCTTTTCAATAGCTAATTCATAGGGTGTAGGCCCATCTATTCCATCATAATAATCATCTTCAGTGTCGTAATTTAATTCCGTATTACATATTGGACAAATTTTCATTATTTATCTCCTTTATATTTCATATTATTCTTTTATAGAATTAATTCTATATTCTAAAATATAGCTTTCAATATCTATATTGTCAGTATGCATATCATTAGTGGCTGTAAATTCACAGTGGGTTAATAACATGTCTAATACATTGTAGCCATAAGCATGAACCTTGTCATTGTCACTATGTTCTACATAACAATAGACCATTTTGTTTCTGTGTTGTTGAAAAACAATTCCATATTGGTCTGTTAATTCTTTTACTAATGAATCTGCTTGTAATACAGAAATTTTCTTATTGTCATTATCAACAATAAATCTTAGGACACGCTTTATATGCTCTACTTCCTTTAATATTTCTTGTAGCATTACTTATCTCCTTTTAAAATATTTCTCATGTCAATATAGTGAGATAATTGTCTTTTCATAGGTACATAAACATCGAAGAATTCTTTTGGTTGATCTAAAAATCTCCATCCCATTATACCTAAATTATCATGCAAATCGTCTAATGTTTCACATAGCATAATATTCTTATAAAAGGCTTCTATCCAACCATAAAATGTTTTTCTTGAAAATAATGGAATAATAGAATCTAAAATTAATTGCTGATAGACAATTACAATTTCATCTTTCTGTTCTTGTTTAATCATTTCTAATCCTTTTTGTTTATTTAAAATCTTTACCTATTATGATCATATCAGAATATAATAGGCAAATCAAGCATTATTCTTAAATTAAAAGAATTATTTATAAAAAGAATAATCATCATTAAAATATTCTTTTCTTATTTTAGAATTATATGGATGAAATACATTGTCAAATACTTCTTTTATTACTGTGAAATATTTTAATAAATTTCTTTGTACTTCAGGATTAAGAATTATTGTATTCTTTTCAATTTTAAATTGATCTTGTTCCAAATCTCTTACCATATGATTAAGAATTAATCCAACATTAGTCACTCTTTCACAATAATCACTGAAAGTTTTTTCATTCTCAGGTAAATATTCTAAATTAAGAACTTTGTCATATCTATAAGCTATTAAAAGAACACTCTTCGTTATAGAGTTAAGATAATCTCCTTGATATCTGTCTATAGCTTCACAAAGTATTTGAATTACATTCTCACTTTCTTTATTCATGTTATCTCCTTAATTATATTTTTGTCTTCTCTAAAAGAATTTTATATTCAGGTATTTCGCAATCTATACAATATTGACCCAATACTGTTACTGCATAAGGTTTTATTTCTACGACTAACATTGTGTTCTCATCTTTATTCACAATTGTCAATCTTTTAGATATTTCAAAAGCCCTTAATACTTCTTTTTTAATAGGCGATATCTCGGTTAATCCTGTTATGTCAAAATTATAAATATGCTTACCACTAGCATATTCTTCATAAATTAATTTTTCATCATTAAGAAATAAAGCTCCATTATCATAAGAAAAATTAGATTCTGTATAATCTTCCTTTTTATATGAAAGAGTATTTGATTGATACCTTTCTATTAAATCTAAGTCTTGATTGCTTAAGAGATTAAACTCTGATTTATACTCTCTTAAAAATCCTAAATCTTCTGTAAATTGTTTCATAATTGTTTTCTTTCCTTTTTATTTATAATCTTTTACTACTATGATCATAACAGGATACAATATAAAAGTAAAGAAATATTCTTAATTAAGATGAATTAGTTTTGATTGTTTGAATAGCCTTTAGGCAGCTTTAGTTGATTTTAAGTAGTAATTAGATACTTAAATGTATTAAACTGATGGGAGTCTTGATATTCTTATTGAATATGCTTAAGTTTAAAATAAAAATATTTGTTATTTTGTATATTAATTCTTTGAAGATTCTATGGATGCGAACAAAAAATAGAGCATACCGGGTAATATGCTCTATTTTTATTGACTGGCTGGAAGTAACTTTATCCTAAAGGGAATAATCTCATTAAAGTCTTTTGTAATTTAGGATTGTTCTCTAATATAAGAGTGATGATGCATAACAAGAATAACATAAATGTTCCTGTTAAGAAGTAGACAATACCTGATGCGATTTGTTGTTCATTACCATTGATCATTCTATTTCTTTACCTCAAACATTTCAAATTTCAATAATACAGCGAATTCTTTTCTTAATTCTTCGATTCTTACTTTGGTAAATTGCTCCTTACTATCAGCTAAGGCAAAGTAGCAATAAATACCTAATTCATCAGGTAAATTTATTTCTTTTCCTTTTATTAAATCTTGGAGTTTTATCTGCCAATCTTTTGACATCTCCTTTTGAAATTTACGATGTGCAGCTCTCGATATAACTACCTTCATAGGTGATTGGTTTAGTTCTCTTTCTTTTTCGGGAATCATATCAGTAGCCATACGATTTTTAGCTTTGCCAACCTTTGCTGTACACTGTGACCAATTACCTACAAGACTTTTTTCTCTTTGTGTTTGATTCATTTTGTTTAAATCCTTTCAAATTAATTTTGTAAATTTGTTAACTGTTATCATCATAACAGAATACAATAATGGATACAATACCTTTTTAAAGGATAATTCTATTATTATTCGTTAAGAAAAAAATAGCCAATTACTTATTTCTAAATAACTGGCTAAAGATTTAAACAAAAAGTAGAACTAAAAATGCAATTACATTTAAGGCATCACATTGTTCTCAGATAACTTTTCGGAAGTTTCTGCTAAGATATTTTTAATAAATTCTACTTCTTGTAAATATTCTTCTAAACATTTCGGATCATTAAAAGATAATCGAACTATCCTTTCTTGTCTTACTTCATCGTTACAGGACTCAATTAATAAATTCAATAAAGATTTTACTAATTGTCGGCTAATACCTTGCTCTTTTAATAATTCACTAATTTTAAGTGGAGGGAGCTGTGTATTATTCATAAATATACTCACCATCTATTTCTTGAATACTTCCATTGTCTCTGCCTTTATGAAAACATTCATCACATATTTCTTCTTCAGAACCTTTCGCTAACACACTTTGAGATGATGGATCATCAAATTTATCCAATAAAGGTTCTGAACACCAATCACATATTTCATCATCGTCATCTTCTAGTATTTCAATTACTTCTTGTTGAAATTTATCTTGTGCATCAATCATATCTTTCTTATCATCTATGACATCAAGATACTTTTTCTCACCATTAAAACAAGGTGAACATAATGTATCTTCTTCTCCATTAAACCTTTCACCACAACCATAACATTCTACCATTTGAAATCTCCTTATTGTTTGTTTAAATCACTTAACATATTATCATTATAACAGCATTAAGGTAGAATGTAAATAGTATTTCTTAAATTACTTCACAAAAGGTGCTGACATTAAACTTAAGATTATTATAGTAGAAAATAGCCAACATATTGTAGAAAGAATAAGAAGTCTTATTCCGTTTAATCTGTTTTGTCTTGTAGAAACACCTATAACTCCAGCTACTAAACCACCAATTGGCAAGAATACTGACAGCACATAAAGTCCTATCATACTTTCTTTTTTCCAAGATTGTTCATAAGAATTATTACCACAGCCACAGTTTGGACAGGCAATAGCTTCTTTAAGAATGTTTTTACCACAAGATGAACAGAACATAAAAAATACCTCCTTTATAATTGTCTATAATTATATTGTAACAGAGTATTACTTAAATTACAATACTCTGTTCTAATATTTTTCTTGAGAATTAATTTTTATTCATTAATTACTCTTAATATAATAAGACAATCATTTATAATTAGGAGCTGCTCTTCTGATAAGAGACTTGTCATTTTAAGATATTCTAAGTCTATAATAAGACTATTTATATCTTTCGGATTCTTTCCTAATTTTAAGTCAACGAGTAAAGTTGACATCTTATCTGCCATAATTAAAGGCAATTGTTTGTAATGTTGAAATAGTTCATCATAAACTTTTGTTTCTGGTTTAATACCAGTTATTTCAAACATATAATTTTCATATTTTGTTTGGCAATTCATATTAAGTTTACCTCCTTAACCATTAATTGCAGCTTTTTCAGCTTTTTCTCTAAAATACTGTTCTGTTTCTTTTATTGCTATTTGCTTAAGATGATGCATAGGAGCTTTGTTACTTCTTAATAGAACTTGAAACTTCTGAGCATAAACTCTTTCATAAGTGTTGGATTGTTGATAATTG